>JAODLD010000002.1:2074226-2085789 GCA_026781065.1 Mormyrops boulengeri
GTAGTCTGGGTTAATTTGGCCTTACCTTTGTCCACTTACATGTAGCTCAGACTACCTTAAATCTGACAAGTTATCCAGCTAAGCAAGAAATCCCGCTTTGTGGAACACCCCCCTGGTCACCCTACTAATCTGAGAAAAAGTCTATATTGTGACCTTGCAGGATGAGAGTGATTCAGCATCTAATTACACTAAATGAAAATAAATTAGATAAACGTTGCTCAGTCTGCAGCAGAAGCCTGAAAGGCAAAACCAGAAAACCAAGAGGCCTCACAAAATTCATATCAGATATAGGTTTGCAGCGAATGGGAATCCTGAAGTTCATGGCTGGGGGGGTGCAGGGGTCTGTACCTGGGATGCGGGGCCCCGGGGGGCTGGCTGTGAGGGGCTGCACAGGTGTGGTCATCTCTACGGCCTCAGGGGGGAGCTGTGGAGAATCAGCGCACAGGTCTTTATAAAGATGATGTGACACGGCCCACAAACCAGACCAACACAGACTCCACATAAGGGGTGAATAGTTCAGGTACAGAAAGAACATCTAGACTGTAACTCTTTATACTCAACCAGTTGCTTGACACAAAATCTTGGTCTGGATTTTTATTTTCTGGACCTGAACTATCTAACTAAAAAAACAAAAAAAAAACAACAAAAAAAAACTCAAAACACAAGAAAAACTACTAAGAGGTTGGAGAATAACTACTTACTTTTAATTACTAGTAATACGAGTACTAAAAAGATTATAAAAATTAAAGTGTGAATAACATACGGCGGCTTTACTAATAAATAAGTAAGTAAGTAAGTTCTTGCAAGTAACTATCCCAAGCTGAGACGTCGGTCCCGGCAAGAATCGCTGCTTGTACAAGCTTGACTGCTGAAACCATAATGTGCTTGGAGCTCTGACAGGTGAACGTTCCATATCGCACTTCCAGGATAACCATGTGCTATAATATCAGTCCAACTTACTGGTGGAAACTTGACTTCTGCAAGAGAGGCAAGACAGGGGAGAGAATAAAAAAAGTCATTTTCCACACTTAATTTGCAAGACTGTACTATTCGAACAATGCAGTGCTCAGTGCTGTAGGAAGCGTGGATAAGTACGGATTGATTAGGGCCAGAAAAAGTGTTCCTAAGCAGCAGTCAAATATTTTGTGGACTCTGCGGCCGCATGGCTCTGGATTCGACCGTGCCAGAATCCCCCGGTCCAATCCAAACTAAATTCTTCGTCTAGGACTGTAGGATGCTGGAACGTCTAGATGCTATTTTTGACATTCTTTGACCTATGAGTGCAGCTGGAACGCAGTGGAGTGCAAATCACCTCACCATGAAACGCCAACTGGAATAAACGTGAGAAAAACAGGCACGCTAAAAGACAGGGCCCACCGTGACCAAGAGGTTTTTTATTGTAGGTGGATATCATTACACCTCTGGTGGAAATTTACTGACAGAAGTCGCCATTAATCCGCTGACCTCCCTTCCCAACTACATAATACTGTGGTGAGACTAACATGTCAACAGTCTCTGCTTTTAACCTGTACTGCCACCGGTTTCATCTCCCTTTGTACGTGGGGGAGTCTATAGTGCATTTTATGATAAATTCAGCAGGTTATTAAGTAAAAGGACAATCTCAGTACATGTGTATGAATCCACAAGTTTATAATAAACTTTTTTAAAAAAAACAGCCAGGTCTGACAGAAACTTGATCAGCTGCTGTTTCCACAATGTTTCAAATCATCCCAGAATGCAACTGTGTTTGGGTTGGCCTGAGGGACCATGTGACCCGAGAGAGCCCCGCCCACCTGGGTGGTCCAGGGCAGGGGGCATTGGCTGCGGCTGGAAGGACAGCGTCTCCCAGTAGCTCTGCACTGTGTAGCCCTTCCCTGCAGGGCAGATCTTTTTGAAGAGGGCTGGGGAGAGGAGGGGGGTATTTTACTGCATATTCATTGCATTTTCACTGACATTTACTTATTTTTAACCTCTTTATTATAATAATCAGATAAAGACAAAAACTTATTATTGAGGCAATTTGACAGAAACTCCTAAGGAACGACAAAGCGAAACTTTTTTGCATCACAAACTGCAGATGGCGATGTGATGACACCCCTGAGGCCAGGGAGATGCCTGTGAGGCTGCTCACCGACCTGTGCCATCCTGTGGGCACCTCTCACAGTCGCTGCCCCAGGCCTTGCCCACGGTGCAGCAGCACATCTCCTGGGAAATCATGGTGGGCAGGGCGTGCTTGCACTGGCCATCCTCGTTAACCATGCGAAAACAGGGGCCCGTCTTGGCAGGAGGCTCTGCACATTTTGGGAGGGGTGGGGGTGGGGGGTCGACAGGCAAGCAGGATGTGTGGAGAGGAAATTTAGAAAATAATAAATGTGACAGCAGAGGTGCTTACATCTCAATATGTGACCAAAATACATGGACTTTGCATGGGAAAAAGAGAAAGTGAAGGCCACACAACAAACTGCAGGCCAGACACACTGGCGTTGCCACTAACGAGATGCAGACATGGCAGCGGAGCGTCGTCACGGCGACCCCTCTGCGGCCGGTCCTCACCTACACAGCGTGTGCGCTCCAGGACGTAGCCCGGCTTGCAGGCACACCGGAAGCTGCCCTGTGTGTTCAGGCACTCAGCGTTGGGGCAGACCCCCTGCATGGTGCATTCGTTGATGTCTGTGGGAATTGAGGAAAGACAGAGAGAGAGGGAGAGAGAGAGGGAGGGATGGTCAAATACACTAAATAACAGACATAACTATTTGATTTCCCCATGCAACCCAAATTGGCGTATCGCATGTTACCATGGCAGTGTGTGCTGTTGAGTCTCTTGTAACCCTGCGGACAGGTGGAGCCATAGTCCTCGATGATGGACAGCTTATGGACCGCAGTGTCTGGAGGAGTTCGAAGGAGAGGACCTGAGATAGTGGGTCGTACAGAACCGCCTTGGGAATTTTAAAAATTCTTACTTTTTTTTGCCATCTGCCTCCCCCCCCCCCCAAAAAAAACATAAATAAAAGCCACGGGAGATTTTCGGTAAAATGGCACGGCTGATCTGCACGTGTGTGAAACCAGCTGCATTTTTCTGACTTCGAAATAAGGTAGGAACAAAGAAAAGTGGGAAGGGGGATTATCTAAGATGAAGGCCAAGTTTCCAGCTGGGACACGGTCTCAATCCAAGGGATATTTCTTTATTTTTTTTTCCTAAACGCAAACATTATACACCGCACAGAAATCCAATTTTCAGGCTGTGCTGGCGCTACCCTGGGGAGAGTGGAGCGAAAGCCAAACTACATCAGTGTAAGAAGGCCGTCACTTATCCGCCTTCCCGGAATCTGCAGAGGCAGACTTTCCAATGTCTTTACGCACTGACGACTCATAAATTATGTAAGTATCACTGTGCCTTTTCAAGCCGGTAAATGAGTTCCAGGCACAGATCTGGGTATGTTCTGACTGTGTTTAGGTGGGTGGCCAGTCATGCCCTATATGGGCTGCACCACTTATTCCCCAGACATGGGGGGAGGTATTTAAGCATTTTTCAATAAAAACAAAACCCCTGAAAGGCCAAAATATCTCTCCTTTTACTCTGCGTATAAAAACAGGCAAGTTAATGATTAACATATCAATTAGGAATTCATAAAAAAAAAAATTAAATAAAAAACAAAAAAAAAAGGAATTCATCCACTGGGTAATGTTTACATGCAGACAGTTTAGCCTGGGGCATGGTTTGGTGGGCTGGGGGGGGGGCAATATAAGCCAGGAAATAAGGGCCGCTACTCACAAGGCAGCTTGGGGCACTTATGACATTTGTTTTGCCCCCAGGACTTTCCCACGCTTCCACAACAGTCCTCCTGATTGGTCAGCCCAGGCAGGGGGTTACTGCTGCACTGAAACACATGAGACACGGAAAGCCAGCAAAGCAGTAATTAGCTCGTTTCATTTTGAGAGAAAACAGTACTTTGCTTGTTAACATATGAGTAATAAAAAAGAGGAAATGAAGTCTTTAAAAGCATATGCAATTTTACATCCATCCATCTTCCAACCGCTTATTGTGGGCAGGGTTCACGAGTGGCTGCTCCCAGGCACGGACAGGGTACCAGGGCGCAGAAACACACACACGTGTGCAAATACACACACACACACCTACACACACACACTACAGGCAATTTCGAGCCATCAATTCCCCTAACCGCATGTTTCTGGACTGCAGGAGGAAACCAAAACGGTAGAAGAAAATCCATGTGACACTGGGAGAGCATAACTACTCCACAGACGCAGGGCAGGGCAGGATACGAATCCTCACCCCGGAGGCGTGAGGCTACAGTATATTTTTATTTTTGCATCACAACCGAAATAGAAACTGAGTATCAGCCTCATTAACGAGAGCAAAAACGATACTTTTCCTGCATTTTGTGCTGTTAATTTTGCATGAAGCAATCACCAATTTTGGGAACTTTACTAAAAATATAGCTATACTTTTACTCGAAAACACATCTTTAAAAAATATATATTTAGAATGCAGTTCTTTCGGTACAACACACAACTTAAATAAAGTTGCAGATGCAGCCTTCACTATGTTATTTGACAGAAAACATTAACTACATTATGCTGTAAAATAGAATAATATCCTTTGTGGAAGTTAAGTCTCTCATATGTTACAAAGTATTTTTGTGAATATTAAAAACAACATTCTGCCTGTAGTGGAAAACAAAGTTACAGGTTGTGAAATCCAGAAAACCAGAACTAGATTGTGTAATAGCTTCGGAATCAAGCAGTAAAACAAAGCTGCACGATGCAGATCCTGTGATGCTATAAACCAGAACACATACCGTCAAAAAAAATACACAGTCACATTCACTCACTCACTGTACTCACAGCCTGCTTGGGCGTGGTCTCCTGGAAGCACCGCCCCCGGGGCTTGTGGGTCTGCGGCAATTGGCGGGGTCCCTGTTTCCGTGTATTCTTGGCCTCCGATTGATCCAAAGGATGGATGACGACAGAAGTGTCTGGATCATGGTGCACACGCACATTAAGCTGCACTGGAAAAACAAAGGAAGAGGAACGGGGACAGGAAAAGAGCAAAATCAAAGAGAGCAGAAGAACATGGATGCTATATAAGGGTCAGGAACATGATAGGTTATCACTGAATACACACTATATGGACAATATATGGTATTGGGACACCTGGCCATTACACCTACAGGAACTTTTATGACATCCCATTCTAAATCCATAGGTATCAATATGGAGTTGGTCCCCCTTTTGCAGCTATAACAGCTGCTACTCTCCTGGGAAGGCTTTCCACAGGATTGCGGAGTGTGTCTGTGGGAATTTTTGTCCATTCATCCAGAAGAGCATTTGTGAGGTCAGACACTGATGTTGGATGTGAAGGCCTGGTTCGCAATCTGCATTCTAGGTGTTTGATGGGGTTGAGGTCAGGACTCTGTACAGACCAGTCAAGTTCATCCAAACCAGACTCACCCAACTATGCCTTTATGAACCTTGATTTGAGCTCTGGGGCGCAGTCATCCTGGAAAAAAATAGGGCCTTCCCCAAACTGTTCCCACAAAATTGGAAGCATAGTATTGTCCAAAATGTCTTCGTATACAGAAGCATTAAGAGTTCCCTTCACTGGAAGTAAGAGGCCCAGCCCAACCTCTGAAAAACAACCCAATTCCATTAAACCTCCTCCACCAATCTTTACAGCTGGCAAAATGCAGTCAGACAGGTAACGTTCTCCTGGCACCTGCCAAACTCTGACTTGTCCATCAGACTGCCACACAGGGAAGTGTAATTCCTCACTTGGAGGAACACGTTTCCACTGCCCCAGAGTCCAGTGGCGGCGTGCTTTCCACGACTCCATCCAAAGCTTGGCACTGCACTTGGTGATGTGAGGTTTGCATGCAGCTGCTTGGCCATGGAAGCCCATTCCATGAAGCTCCCGGTGCAGAGATTTTGTGCTGGGGAGCAGAGGAAGTCTGCAACTCTGCAGTTATTGTGTCAACAGAGCGTGCCTCAGCACTCGGTGACCCCACTCTGTTACTGTGCATGGTCTGCCACTCCGTGTCTGAGTTTCTGTTGTTCCTAAACACTTCCACTTCTACATGACTACCTTACAGGCATGTAAAATATGCCAACAAACTAAACAGGGACTAAGTGGACTTTGTCTAATCACTGATGTGGATTCTTACTGGATCTTTTGAGAGGGATGCAGTGATGCTTGCTGCATTGTTACAGTCTTTTCTAGTCATTGATAAAGATGTGATGCATTGCTACAATGTGATGTCATCGATATGGATTTTATAATCCTTGACATGCACTTCATTACTGATATAGACTTTTAAGATGTGACGTGTTGGTATGTTATGATGTCACTGATATGGACCTCAATCACTGAGAAGCACTTTAAAAATGAGCTGCAAGTCGCACTTTATTAGCTCTGTTTTTTTACCTCATGCCTTTTTTTCACTTGCTTCATTTTAGACTGCTACGTTCATTGGTTCAAACTGAATTTCATTGTATACAACCACACAATGACAAGAAAATGATCTAATCTAATCTAATCTAATCTAATTTAATCTAATAATACCACTTATAGTTGACCGTGGAATATCTAACAGGTAAGAAATTTCACAAACTGACTTATTGCGAAGATGGCATCCTATGACAGTACCACACTTGAATTCATTGAGCTCTTCAGAATGACCCATTCTTTCACAAATGTTTATAAAACCTGACTGCATGGCTAGGTGCTTGATTTTATACACCTGTGGCAAAGGGTCTGAATGAAACACCTGAGTTCAATGATGATTCAGAGGTGTCTCCCAATACTTTTGTCCATATAGTGTATGATAAAATATCCAACAGACAAAACATACAGTCAAAGCAATACATACAATTAGGAATAAAACTGTATTTTAAGTGGGTACAAGATAAACGGATGGATGGATGGATGGATGGATGGATGTGCTCCACCCTGATAAGTTATGATGACCCCCAACACTAACAGTAAGCAGTTTTTTAGCCATTTTTTGATTTTGATTCGGTCCAGCGAAAGTTATAAAAATATTGTTTATGATCGTGAAGAAGTAGGCAAACTACTAGTATGCTTAGGTAACACCTGATCCCGCTCTGCCTTCTTATAAGATGGCAAAACAAAAGGCACTTTCCAGAACATCTAGGCTCCCACCGAAAGAGCAGCATGTGCGACTAGGAACCGCCTCTTTGCAGGGCAAAATGAAGACGCCCTCCTGGGTTTACTGCCCCCTCCCTTGGCACAGGGTGTTGTTATGATTAGTAAAAGCTTTTCAGACTGGGGTGGGGGTCCCATTCATTTTTTTTCTTTTTTTTGTTAATGAGTCTGAAACAGAAGATCTAGATAAAGATCGAGACAACTGCATTTATCTGACAATATAACAATTGTCATTTGGGCCTTTTAATTAAACCAAAAATACATTTTAGTACCAAGGTTCATTAGCTACTAATTAGCTGGTGCTTACACTGCATGGTTTGCAATAATGAAATCAGGTAAGCACAGAAATCTTTGAGAAAAAGATAAATATTTGTAATCAATGGAAATGTCAGAACTTGTGTACATAATCAGCTCTATAAAAATATTTCAAATACATGCATAAATGTGCAATAATTTTGGTTTTAGAATCTGTCTGCATATTTAAAGACCATTTTTTATGCAACACAAGCTATCATCAGTCTTTTTTTTACAGTCAGGTATATCGTAATTCCCAGCGTGCACTTTGCTATGATCCAGGCTTCTCTCAGCCCACTACATAATGCCAAGGATGCAAGGCAATTGGGAAATTATAAGAAAGGGAGGACCACCTCCCCTGCTTTTACGTAAATACCACAATATCAGGCGTTTGCTAATATACTAGAAGTGATTGAAACTGCTAAATGTATAAATGCACCACAGGCTTGCAAAACAAATCTGAGAAGAAAACAAGCACCTGTTTCCTAATCAATTTAGTAACTTTGCAGTAATGTGCAACATGAGTTCACCAGGTTTTCGGTGGAATTATCCGTCAAGTAAATGAAAGCTGCATCTTGGGAGTACCTTCGGAAGAGTGATGCCCCGCCCCCTGGGGGAGGGGCAGGGTGAAGACCGAGTGTGTCTGGGCCATCGGACGTCCGGGGCCGGGCTGCTCTGCGCCACTGGGGGAGTCGGGCAGGACCTGGAGGGTGTAGGTGGGCAGCTGACTGCCCTGTGCCCCCTGCACTGTGGGAGTCTGAGCCAGCGGGGTCTGACAGAGGCGGCCTGTAAATCCGGGGGGGCACAGGCAGTGGCTGCGGGAGCTGCAGACACCCCCGTTCATACAGTGGTGCGGGCACACCACTGGGGAGGGGGGGAAGAGGTAAGTGCAACTCAAAACATCACATTGTTCCTCACCAATACGCCAACATATTTTAAGCATATTTAATAATAATAATCTATAACACATCTCGACTTACGATGGGAATACGTTCCGAAGCACCCATCATAAGGGGAAAAAAATCGTAAGTCGAATACAAATATGACATGATACATATAGCAAATAACTACTGTCACTTACACAATTAGTGTAACTAACTAATTGAAAAGCAAATAAATGAATACAAGTTAATTCAGTTAATCACTGAAAAAAAACATTGTAAAGTCAAAATATATTAAGTCAAACAAAGCGAAGAGCATCTATCTATATATCAATTACTCAGTATTTTGAGATGTTTTTATTTACTGCATGGGGTGTCTTGTTGAACTAGCAACAAAACTACTAATGCTAAAAATTAATAAGATTAGTTTAAAAGACAAGTTTAAAAAGTTAATTGCCTTGTAGAGCGTGAGGTTATTTGGTTCAGTGTCAAAGCGGCACTTCAGATGCTAGACTCCCTTACAGATCCCCCATAAATATATGGGGGTAAAAATGAATCTCTGTGTGTGACCCTGGCAGCGGAAACCAGAACATCATGTAATTTTCTACACCACACTCAGTCCACAAGCGGCAGCTATCATCAAAGGGGAAGTCTGGGGTGAGATGGGGCTACTTTCACATTCTGGAAGGCAGTTTGAGGCTGGAAATGCCTGGGTGTTTCTGCTTACTGAACTTCTGAAGAAGAATATTTTGCTGTAACAGTGACAGGAAGGACGTGTATCTATGCAGGCCAATCAAACAGCTCCGTAGGATTAGGATCATTCAGAGTAATTCATCAGTGTTGAATCGAGTTATGTCCTCAACCTCAACTGCTCCAGGGGTGTCTGAGGCTAGCTGAGTGAAACATCCTCAGTGGTTCAGCAGCAAGAAAAAATGACTGCCCCCTAGTGGCAGGAGGCCATAACACAAAGCATGCTCTCTCATCCCAATCTTTCCTCACTTGTGAGCTGCATTGAACAAAACCATCTACTAAATTAATGTAAGACTAATTTTACACAATATACACACCTGAGTAGAGCCAAGAGTTAAATCTAGTACAGTAAACTGGCAGTTCCACTGCACAATAAAAACTCTGCATGTCTTTCCTGAGCAACAGAAAACAAAACACAGATTGCAAATATAAATACATATTGCTTACGGGAGAATACATTCTTAAGAGAATAAATTTCCATTACAATTATAACAATAAATATATACACAGTGCAAAGCAACTTGTATTGCTATTAATACATAATGCAAATATTGTAAGGGGTATTAGGGATTAGCAGGTAACTAATAATAAACAGTTGTTTATTGTCAATCCTGTATACCAGTCAGTCTTTATAGCAGTGGCCATAAAGATTAAGTGCATTTTGCATCACAACCAGTCAATGTCCTGATGGACAGTAGGGCTGGTGTTTCATCAAGGCCATACAGGATGTTCAATCTACCAGAGAAGCAGCTGCTTCCCAGTAACTTGGTTACTCATATGGATTAGAAGAATCCACTTATGGTTTTCTGTCGTCAATCCTGTGGTGTGATGACCATAACTTCCGACTACAGCAGAACCCGAGCAGAACTGCGCGTTGAGTGGAGGACATGCAATAGGTCTGCTGCCTTTTCTGTCACCCTAACAGCCAATGACAAGCCTTTGCTACCACGGATGTCAGGTTCACTGAGATAACAAGGTCAGCACTGTAGAGAAAAACGGTGAGGGATGTGCCTGGGACACTCCGGAAAACATTTTGCGATAACTCAGCCGTCGAAAACGCTGCAGGGTTGTGTCAGTTCTCTCCGCTCTCTGGGAAGGTGTCATGTGGTTCTCGGTGTGGAGAAGAGACGGCGAGAAAGCCAGGGATAAACTGGTGTGCAACCACAGGCACATAAACACCGTGGATGGCCAAGGAAGTCGCTATGACTGGAAGCAGATAGAAAAAAAACACACCATTTTGCAGGTGTTGTGGGAGAGCCAAGCTTTTAAGATGTGAAGGATCTCCTCCAGGATGCATTCCATTTTATTATTTTGCATTAGGCAACCAGCACTCCAAATAGCACAGAGATTGATGCTAAATGTATATATTGGGGTCACAGTAAATGTTAGCATTGTTAGACAGCTTTAGATGAGTCTCCTGTATCTGCATCTAATTGGGAACAGTAATCTATATGAGTTTAGAAGTTGAAGGAAACTAAATGGGTTTGTATCCTAATCGAGATGCTCTGATCCACAGACTGATTTTGAACCCAGACCGGAAGAGTTCAATTGTGTTGAACAGAAGATATTTTTAGGTAGTTGTGGGTCTGTGGGGTTGGTGTGTGGGCTCTGTTGGAAGGTTGTTGGTTTGAGTCCCATCGGCAGAGGTATAGTCACAGGCCCATTGATGCCTTGAACAAGGCCCATAGCCTTGTGAAATGCCCCATGGGTGACAGATAAGTGGCCCAACCCTGCATTTGCACCCCAAATTTCAATCTCAACTGTGTATGTGTGTGCGTATGTCTCTAAGGAGAGCAAGATGGCATTTCAATTGATGTTCATGTCCACCCTCACAACCATGCTGAGTTCCTGAGCTACCTGCTAAGCTGTCTCATCCAGAAGGGTAACAAATATATCCGTTCCCCTGAAAAGTGTGTCCTCAATCAGTCTGTTGTCGAAACACTGATAATGTGTACATTTTACAGGATGATGTCGCGCTAGGTAATCCCACCGTGAATCTATCTTTCTTAATTAGTAAATGCTTTTACCCAAAACATTATTTTTTTCAAAAAGGCCGGGTCAGCCAATTCTCAAAGCGGTTAGCCTTGCTCAGGGGCCCAACGGTGAAATCACTCTGCTGACCCTGGGACTGGAACCAATGACCTTCCAATCACAGACACAGCATCCTAATCACTAAGCCTCACAGTGCCCCCTATCATTCTTAATATTCAGTTGTAAGAGCCACAACCATATCAGCCCCATTCAGCATAAACGTGTTTTCATATTACTTAGCAAGCAGTGAAAAGGAGAGGAAAAACTGATGGGGATGGGAACGAAAGAGGCATTTAAGGAAGGTATAAAGAAACAGGACAGATAAAAGGTGTATAAAAAGATACTGGAAGGTAAAGTATGACTAATAATTAACTGGGGAATTTAAGTCATTTTACTGAAAGACAACTTTACACGAACGATTCCA
>JAODLD010000002.1:2093037-2106858 GCA_026781065.1 Mormyrops boulengeri
CCCCACCCCCCCCCCCCCCCCCCGCCCCCCCCCGCCGGCGGGGGGGCCCGCCCCGCCCCCCACGGGCCCGGGGCTCCCCAGACGACGGGCGTCATGGCACTGAACCCATAACTGAGCACCACACTGGGAGCTGTGTGACTTACAGTAACAACCTGGAAAGATATACAAAAACGAAACTACGAAAAACTTCCACGCATGATCCATACAGCCGCATGCCATGCTGGAAATATCTGCACGCTGTGTAGACTCCCTGCTAAAGCTCAGCTCTACTGTAAGCGACGAGTCTGGACTCTGCTTCTGCTCCAACTCATTATGTAGAGGGCGGCATCAAAACAGCCGCGCATCACAATTAATGCATCACTCCAGTCGCAATTCACTTCCAAAGCTCAAAAATGACAGAAAGCAGCTGAGGGACAGTGAAGTGACAAAATGCTAAGAATTACACCGATTATGCATCTGTTGATAAACGTAAGCGGAACGGAGGTTGGAAATCAGTCTGTCAAATGGTCTCCTGATTTACAGATATACCGTTTCCAGTAACCAAGGTGCGTTGTTCCCATAGCAACGCATTCAACCCCAAAGTCCATGTTGGCGGGTAGGTGAAAACTTCAAACCAGGTTTAATCCAAATCTGTCATCCTTCGTCTTCATGGTGGTGAAATGCTTCGCAGGTACATGACTCCAAAACCGGGGGCGAGCTCCCCATCAGTGAAAGCTCTGGAACGCAGCTGTCTGTGGACAGACTCAATAAGATATGCGATTTTAAAGTCAGCCATTTCTGCTACTGAGAGGTCACTGCAGCGTGAAAACACAGCAAGAACTGAGGAACCAAAGAGAGACTGGTTAATAGCACGTTAACTTCTTGGTTACAAGACCTTTCCTACACCTTCCATTCATAGGACCAGTACTTGGGAGGGGGTGGGGCTTGGGAGAGTTTTAGCACCCAATAGGATGGCTATATCACCCCCATATCACTCACCAGAAATTGGAATTTTTAATGAATATGTCTTGTACAGGTGCATACTGATAATCCCGAACACTAAAATCGCTTAACAATCACAAAAGGTCCTGTGATTAAGGGAGACCACATTCCTCAGGTTGTAATCTTACTACAAAAAAAAACCATAACGGGGATGAATTAAAGGCAGAATCAACAAATGCAGTGCAAGATTTCTGACAGCAGTGTGTCTGACCAGCATTTTTAGACATTTTTAGACAGTAGCTGCTGCCAACACAACTGTACATTACATTAATTTATCCAGAAGATGTTTTTTTCCAAAGCGACAAAGGTGAAGAGAGTCAGGGGTCAGCCAGAGTCCCTGGAGCGTGTGAGGCGAAGGCCCCTCCTCGAGGGCCCACTGGTCATATGATTATTCTCCCATGACAGGGGCACCAATCCCACAGCTACTGAGTAACATGCTACCCAGCGTAGTTACTGAAAACTTTTGAGTTTTGCTGTTGGTCTTTAGATATTCTTATGTAGGACAACACAGGCATTTAAATTCTTAAATTCTTTAATACATACACTGAAAAAGTAACTTACAAGCTTCATGCAAGCAGAGAGAATGTGGTCTGTAGCACAAAGAGCAGTTTTGTACATTCGGGATCTCTTTGGCTGCATTTGCCATCGGACCTATAGATTTCCAGTCGGATCTTTGGTGAGAGCCAGTTCACTCCTAGCACTGATGTCATCTACATCCAAGACCATAATTTGCAAAGTGGGCAAGTAGCTTGCAGCATGACTCAGCTGGGGGCATAATCGCCGAACACGCCAGGAAGCAGACATCTCTGATCTCACGCACGCAGCATCAGAGAGACGCGAGCAGAAAACCTCATTAAACAAGGCAAACGAACAGCTAGCATCAAAAAGACCTCACTGCTGTCCCTGAGGAACAAATTCACACAACTGGATGTAATTCCAGTTAGATTCACCCCACAGAGCTGCAGGGACTTCACACACGGACCCCCTTACAGTTATTGGATTCGCTCTGTACCGTACACCATGTACAACTTACAGACAAACAAAACCTTCCAGTCAAATAACAAAAAGCAGCATTAAAGCAACTCGTTGGATTACAATGTCAACTGCTGTTTCATAAGGAGAATGAAGGAGCAGAACATGTTTACCGGTTGCCACAAATATACAATATATGGACAAAAGTATTGGGACACACCTCATAATTATTAAATCCAGGTGTCTCATTCAGACCCATTGCCACGGGTTTATAAAATCAAGCATCAAGCCATGCAGTCAGGTTTACAAACATTTGTGAAAGAATGGATTCTGAAGAGTTCAGTGAAATCAAGCGTGGTACTGTGGTATGATGCCATTGCAAAGTGGACGCCTTTAGGAACAACAGAAACACAGCCATGAAGTGACAGACCACGTAAAGTAACAGAGCGGGGTCACCGAGTGCCGAGGCCCATAGTGTGTCAAAGTCGCCAATGCTCTGTTAACTCAATAACTACAGAGTTCCAAACTTTCTCTGGCATTGACTTCAGCACAAAAACTGTTGGGATCTTCATGGAATGAGCTTCCATGGCCGAGCAGCTGCATGCAAGCCTCACATCACCAAGCACGATGCCAAGTGTCAGATGTCTGGCAGTCTGATGGATGAGTCTGGGTTTAGCAGATACCAGGAGAACGTTATCTGCCTGACTGCACTGTGCCAACTGCAAAATTTTGTGGAGGAGGGATAATGGTATGGGGTTGTTTTTCAGGGGTTGGGCTGGGCCTTTTAGTTCCAGTGAAGGGAACTCTTAATGCTTCAGCATACAAAGACATTTTGGACAATTATATGCTTCCAGCTTTGTGGGAAGGTTGGGGAAGGCCCTTTTCTGGTCCAGCATGACTGTGCCCCAGTACACAAAGCAAGGTCCATAAAGACATGGTTGGGTGAGTTTGATGTGGAAGGACTTGACTGGCCTGCACAGAGCCCTAATCTCAACCCCATCGAACACCTTTGGGATGAACCAGAACTGAGACTGAGAGCCAGGCCTTCACATCCAACATCAGTGCTTGATATCACAAATACTCTTCTGGATGAATGGACAAAAATCTCAGAGACACACTCCACAATCCTTTGGAAAGCCTTCCCAGGAGAGTAGCAGCTGTTATAGCTGCAAAGGGGGGACCAACTCCATATTGATGCCTATGGATATAGAATGGGATGTCATAAAAGTTCCTGTAGGTGTAATGGCCAGGGTTCCCAATACTTCCATCCATATAGTGTACGTCGATTGCACAGGGCATGTAGAAATTAAGACTTTCACACCAGTTACTATGACTGGACTGATCTTCACTGTATTTTAGATGAGACCAAACATTTTCACCGGCCAGGAGATGGAGCTTCCATCAGCTGAGCATGGCAAACCCAACCCTGGCCATCATCGAGGCAAGCTTCTCTGTGCATTTCCCCGCTAGCTGTTTCATCTTATAAATAGACTTCCTTTCATTTTCTTTGCCATGACACTCTAGTTTATTTTTGCACTATTTCTACAGCGAAGTCGAGTCCGTCCACAACATAATTAAGAACTCGAAAAGAAAATATCTCCAGAATCCTTCATGTGAGGAAAAACAAGGGCAAATATAGAATCAATAACAAATAAAAAACCCGATACTTTTATCACAAAATATTTTTCACGGCTCATAATATCCAGGCAATTATGGAAGCGGGGGGTGGGGGGGTGGAGGAGGTATGATTAAAGCACCGGCCAGCTCTCAGTCTCCGGCAAAAGCCGCTGCAATGCCCTCAGCGGACAGGCGACCGCGTGGCACAACGCCGTGCTACACGCCGTCCACGCAAGGCCAGGGTGGGGCCACACTAGACTGACGATCTGCTGAACAAGCAGAACGAATGTGTCACTGTGTCTGTGGTGGGCACGGATCAGTGACTGCATTTTGGTCCAGTCAGATTTAGACTTTCATTAACAAAAACCAGGTCAAATTAAGTACAGTATAAAAAGTATAAAAAATAAGAACACTGGCATGCTTTTCAGTTCTCTATTTTCCTTAGAATAGTCCAGTACTCCATCACACTTCTAATAAAATACATACAATTATGAAATATTAAATGAGGCCTCACTGTACAACTAACTGCACTATAAACATTAAACAATTAATCCTGCACAAGAAAATTTCCTGAAATACATAATCATCACAGAAACAGCTTACACATTTTTAAACTATGGAACTATGAATTCATTTCATTGGAAAATGGCAAAATCTGAACACCCCTAAGATCCGTAAATGTAATCAATCAGCAACGTATTTCAGTTAAATCGATTTCATATATTTGGCACATATATTTGCTTTTTAAAGAACCTACTTTACAAACATTAAGGAGGAATATTTAAAAATGTCAACAAATCTTATAAATGGGCAAACTATTATATAATACATTGTAAATTTAATGCATGTGATCTTGCGTATTATATTGATACCGGTGGACAATCGAATAATTGTTAGGGTCCTTAACTTAAGCATGTAACGGGCTAATTGATTTGCCAATATTTAATATTTCGTGAGTTGACAGTTAAGAAAAACATTTATTTCAAAAACTAAACAAGCGAAAACAAGTCCACAAAAACATCATTTCACGTGTGCTCTACGCCAAGACCTACAGTGCAATTACAGTAAGACAGAAAGTAGTTACGATTTATGATGAGGTATAACAATTTAACTGGAACCATAATCAGACCAGTGCATGTGCTTTAAAACTAAAACGCTACACTTTGGATCCCAGTTATATGAAACATTTCCTGGTGCAAAAAAAAAATAAAGCATGGAACTTTTTAATGATTTTTCCCATTTGTCTTGTTATGATATTTCTAATGTTTATGTCACTTTAATGATAAAAGTTTTATTACTGAAAAACAGAGCGCACCGGTGCCCGCAGCGCGCCCCGTGCTTTACGCACCCACTCTGAAGCCGGGCCCGGTCAGCGTGTCCGTGGAGCGGCCGTTCTCGCCGATCAGCGTCGTGTTGTTGCCCTGCTCGCAGGTGTACTGGCACTGTCCCTTCAGGCACGTCCGCTTGCAGATCAGCGGAGCGATGACCACCTTGAAGCGCTCCAGACCCGCGGGGCGCTCCGCGCCAGACGCCAGCCTCTGGACACCCAGCCAGATGAGAAAGAGATGGGAGATGGTCAGAGGGGGCATGCTGGCATCCTTATCGACTCCGCGGGGCCGCGGCAGAGTGAGGGGAGGCAGCGCACGGAGCCTGAAAGGTGCCCAGCAAAGACGTCTTCTATCCGGCGCCGACCACCTCTTTTCGCCTCTTTCTCCCCAGTTAAAATTCGCTGCGCCACGGCGGAAAAAGGAGCTGCCAATTTGCTCAACTCGCCTCTTAAAAGATCGAGTAGGAAAACAAAGTTTGCTTTTTTTTCTCCTCCCCTGCAAAAAAAAAACAAACAAACTCTAAGTCGCGTCTTTCCGAATAACAATGCCGCAACGCCTAAAGAGCATTAAGATATATAAAAGTGATCCGAAGAAGTAAAAGTGAATCATCTAAAGTTAAATTGCCCTTCTTGGGTCGTTTTTTTTTCAGCGTCTTATTCTGCTGCCCGGGATGGCTGGAATGAGCCTATCTGAGAATTTGGCAAGAAGGGAGGGAAGAAGGAGAGAGAAAGCGAGGGAGAGCCAGCGCTGCGCCGCGGTACGGGGGGGACTGGCGACTAGCCAGGCAGCGGGAGTTTTGCTAGAAGTGGTCCCGTTGTTGGAGCGATTCGGGCTCTCCGGCTTCCTTCCCCTCCCCGATCAGCAAACGATAGTGACACAGCTGTGCCTGTCACTCCGCGATGCTGATTTACCGTCATCACCCCCTTTAAGCGGCCATTCCTGGAAAAAGGCTTTTATGCTCCGGGTTCTTGAGCGAACCCAAACTGACGTGATTAGGACACATTAGATTATTTTACATGCTTTAGAATCCATTACGTTTTGTTTACTGAAAACAGTACACTTTAATGGAAGAGTAGGCCTGCGCATCTTAATTGCAGAGACATATTAAATTATTATTATTATGCGTTTTGAGACTTTGTGGTTACATTACTATTCATGCACAGTACTTCATGGAATTTAAATAGGTGAAAACTTATTTACAGTATGCAGGAATTTAGGTGGGGAGGTCAATTTATTAAGCCCAGGAATATCACAGAAGACTAAGGTTGAGTCACTAACTCCATGAAAGTGAGAATGTTTGTTTTCAGTCGCTAAGGAAATGACAGAGCGGCTCTGGAAAGAGTTCACAGGCGGTTCTTACATTCTCTGCGTTTTCTAGAGTGTTGTCCGCTGCCAGATCCCTTTCTCCCTTGCATGCTCACGCACGTGCGCTTACACACACATGCACACTCACACGTTTGTGTCCCTCGGCTGCTGTTTCAGCCAGAATTGCCAAACAATTGTCAACATTTAAAGTCTTCACTGGTTTGTAGAAGCACCAAACTAATGTGGGAATTATGAATCCCCCAGTGAAACCAGATACCACAGCTAGAATATCAGTTACTGCACAAAAAAATGCTTTGTGGGAGAAATGGGAATTACAATTGTGATTGGTTTGTCATTAATTACACTTTAATATGTTGGTCAAATTTTGGCCGGGGGCTCCGGTTTCCTCCCACGGTCCAAAAGCGTGCAGGATAGGTTGATTGGTGTGTCTAAATTGGCCCTGTAGTTGTATGAGTGTGTGTGTGAGTGTGTGCACCCTGTGGTGTGTTGGCGACTGCCCAGGGTTGGTTCCTGCCTGCGCCCATTGTTCCCGGGATAGGCTCCGGTCCCCATCCGTGACCCCAGTTGGGATTAAGCGGTTTCAGAAAATAGATGGATGGATGTTGGTCAAATTTCCCCTGTTCTCCATGGTGTAACATGCAAACTCCACGCATGTGTGTGCATGCTGACAATGCGCCTCGCTGACTAATCTGCACATGATTGCAGTTTTATCATGTAGAAAATGTCATGTCAAAAACCAGTATTCATTGGCTATGCAAAATTAGAAGTTTTGGACATAGGATAACTACAGTATATAGAGCCCTTTGTTTGCGTGAACTTGACTGCACTGTGAGGTTAGTGATAAATCTGTGATGTCATCACCGTGATGCAGAACAATCGAGTGTGACTGACCTGAACCCAGAGGGCGAACAGCAAAACGGCTCAGCTGACCACAGTGACAGTGAGTCAGAGCAGAACGGCTCAGCTGTCCACAGTGACAGTGAGTCAGAGCAGGAGGGGTCAGCGACTGTTTACTTTGCGTCCCATAAAAAATTAGATAGATAGTTGAAAATGCAGAATTACAGATAGTGTACCAGGGTGTATAAAGCTAACATAGCCAGTAATTCCAGCAGCTAATGACAGATAACTGGAATACAGTCCTGTGAACATCAAACAATAAGCAATGCAGACAATAAATAATACTGAATAATGAGTAAAACTGAGCAATATATGTTAAAATAAGACAAAACAATCACAAACACAAAGACCAAAATCATAAATGAGACTGGTGATGATAGCGGCTGTAAGTGATCAGCAGTTTGATCTACAGTCACCTTTTATTTTTATCATGTAAGGAGCAGCAGTAGAGCAGCCTTATGGATTGAAGGACGAAGCGGTTTCTGAGCTTTGCGATTTGAGGTCTGATGTTCTCTCGGTGTTGGTGTGGTTCTCCTCAGGGTTCTCATGTTTCATCCTAAGGACTAAAAACGGGAAATTAGGCAGTTGGTGTCTCTAAATTGCACATTGTGTGTGGCCTGTGGTGGACCAGCATCCTTTCCAGGGTGTCCTCTGCCTTCCTTGTTGTATTTCTGATACAATGACAATAAAGTCTTATCTTATCTCCCCTCATCTTATCTCATCTCACCCATTTCTATCTATCTATCTATCTATCTATCTATCTATCTATCTATCTATCTATCTATCTATCTGTCCATATTCCAATCACTCATCCATTACAGGGTTCTTGTTCTTATCACGGACTAATGTAAATATTACACCATGTGGACTCTAGATGAACTTCCAGAGCTTCTCCATAGAACACATTTCATACCTCGGAGAACCTTTTTGAACTATTTTCACCAAAAAAAAGAGCAATAAAAACACCTTCAGAAAATTCAGATGCAGGAATTTGCCATCGCCTGACATGCTGGATCACACTTCATCACCATCTGTTTGAACACAAGTTTTTACTACAACGCTACAATACACAAGGTAGATGTTGAAAAGGAATTTCATTTCTGCTCATTTTAAGTTGATCTGATACCAGCCAATGTAAAAATCTCAAAGCCTATTCAATTCATATTGCATATCCACTATGACCAGTTATATTCACAGTGTTTCATATATGAGGAATCTTGTATGAAAAAAAATGCAGTCTTATATTACACTGGTGTCTTACTGCTCAGTAAATCAGATTTTTACTTAACATAGCTCAGTCCCAAGCCCCGGAAAACTGGCAGTGACTTAAATTACCTCCCTATTACAGAGCATCCAGGAACTCATGTCTGTAGTACTTCTGTTTAGTTAATGAAAGGTTCGATTCACGCCTGGTTTCTACATGATCAGATTTCATTAGACCAGAGTTCAGCTCATAATCCAGTTGTTTACATCTCAAGGAGCAAAAAGCCCAAATGAAATCTTACCTGATAATCCAGGGTTGCTGGCTTGGTGTTGGTGCTGCTGCTAAAACTGCTACTCTTATACATTATACATTTGTACAGAATTTCAAATAGTAAAGAACTCTACATCCTCGTCATATCCTCGTCATCATTCACAGATGCAAGGGTTATATTAAACCAGTGATAATATTGAAATATTGAAGTCAGTAATTCTATATCCAAAAGCAGCAGTGAATCAAGAATTATATACTCAATATTTTTAAGATATCAGTAATTATGCTAATCAATTATATGGGAAAACTTAGAGATACCGATGGCATAGACTTCGTAATCTAATCTAATGCTATGAAAATATTGGAAGAATATTCATTCAAAGTGTTTTGTGACAAAAAGGTCATCATCAAGGGCACAGCTAAAGACTGTATCATGTTCAGTGTCCATATATCATTGTAACGGTTGGCACTGACTTCCCAGTCTTGTATAGTAAGAGTGTTTTGAAGAGAAATCTCTGGCTTAGGGAATCATATGTCGTGTAGAACAATAAACTCTTTTGCTGGGCAGAAGGGAAGCTTGTAAGTCATCTTCGTACAGCCTTGCTCAATTGGAGAATGAAGCAGAAAAGACTACTTTCCAGATGTCACCGTGGACCTCTGGAAGAGTTATAATGGAGACGAGTCTCTATTTCACACTGATCCGTGCCCAACAAATCAAGTCCAATTTTAAATGAGAGGGTGAAAATCCCAGACTGAACCTTCTGAGAATTCTGGTTTTGTTTCTGGCTGGAAATTTTCTAAAATACTTGTGCAGTTGTAATGATATTTTGTCTGGTGTTATATGATATGAGTGAACCTAGTTTTACTCCTCTGGTTACCAATGAGGCTAACAGATTGTGAGAGGGTAAATCACGGTCTGTTTCACTTTATGCAACATTCTGTTTTCATGCTATGAAAAAGTGTTTTCTTCCAGTCTGAGGCACTGGGGTTACGTTTCGGGGTATTTATGTACTGGCAAACCCAGAATGCAATGCTCCATTTCTTCCATCACAGAGGAAGCGTGGGGTCATTGTTAAAATTCCATTTTTATTGTGACATTTACTCTGACATCTACCTCTGTCCTTTCTTTAGAATATATACTCTTTCTAGAATCTCCCAAGTGAATTGCTTCATGATTACTCCAAGGATGAAACACCATTTAAAGGTTACTACTCATTATGGTTAACACTTATAGTAATGTTTTCAAGTTCAGAATCATTCAGGTATCCCTACCATGCTGTTACAGCTCCAGTTAAAATGTTTATTTTTCACAAAGGAACGATCACTAACCACCACAGCACCAACGAGCCTGCAATCCCTTCAGCCCTGTCCTATAACCCAGCGGACATCTGTGACTTATCCTGTTCCGTAAAGATTTCAGAGTAAATATGAAAAAAGCTGTTGCGGTCCCCCTCTAGCGGACATTGAGTGGAAAAACCGGGAAAACTAAAGCAAAAAGTAGCGCAACTGCAACATTCGTGTGACATAATAATTCACAGATGGACGGATTATCAGCGCCGCCAAGATTATTTCTCAACATGTATTCCGATTTTGATCTTTTTTTCGAAAGAAGGTGGCTCAGTGGGTAGCACTGTCATTTCAGACAGCGCTGAAATTAACCGGCATCTCTAAATTGCCCAGAAAGTGTAAATGTGTGTGTTTCTTACAAGGAAGTGGCATCCTTTCATTCCCTGGTACCAGTCCCGGTCCACCCACTAGGGGGCTGCCTACACTATAATGCAAAAGTATTGGGAAACACCTGCTAATGTGCATAGTGTGTAAAAGTTGCCAGTCCCCTGCTGAGTCAGTAACTCTAGTGATCTAAACTTCCTATGGCATTAACCCCAGCACAAAAACTGCCAGGAGCTTCATGGTGTGGGCCAAGCAGCTGCATGCAAGCCTCACATCGGCAAGTGCAGTGCCAAGCATCAGATGGAGTGGTGTGAAGCACGCCGCCACTGGACTCTGAAGCAGTGGAAACATGTTCTGTGGAGTGACGAATCATGCTTCTCTGTCTGGCAGTGTGATGGATGTAGCAGATACCAGGAGAATGTTACCTGCATGACTGCATTGTGTCACCTGCAAAATTCTGTGGATGAGGGATAATGGTATGGGGTTATTTTCAGGGGTTGGGCATGGCCCCTTAGTTCCAGTGAAGGGAACTCTTAATGCTTCAGCATACCAAGACTTTTGGACAATTCTATGCTTCCTACTTTGTGGGAAGAGTTTGGGGAAGGCCCTTTTCTGTTCCAGTGTGATTGTGCCCCGGTGCACAAAACAAGGTCCATAAAGACATGGTTGGGTGAGGTTGGCGTGGAAGAACTTGACTGGCCTGCACAGAGCTGTAACCTCAACCTCATCAAACACCTTTGGGATGAACTAGAATGGAAATTGCGAGCCAGGTCTTCACGTCCAACATCAGTGCCTAACCTCACAAATGCTCTGCTGGATGAATGGACAAAAATTCCCACAGACACTCTCCACAATCCTGTGGAAAGCCTTCCCAGAAGAGTGGCAGCTGTTATAGCTGCAAAGGGGGGACCAACTCCATATTGACGCCTATGGATTTAGAATGGAACGTCATAAAATTTCCTGTAGGTGAAATGGCCATATAGCATATGTTGAGGCAACCCCTGAGAAGATGACACCCTAGGTGGCTGCATAAAATCGGCTAAAGGGTTTAGCGGCACTCACGACCGCAGGGGCCTCACCCACAGAAGTGGCGGCCAGTCCATTAGGCAACATAGGCAGCTGCTGAGGGTGGGCAGGATTAAGAATAACACCCATCT
Organism: Mormyrops boulengeri; assembly: GCA_026781065.1. Classification (NCBI taxonomy): domain Eukaryota; kingdom Metazoa; phylum Chordata; class Actinopteri; order Osteoglossiformes; family Mormyridae; genus Mormyrops; species Mormyrops boulengeri. Next base: position 2,104,461 of record JAODLD010000002.1, read on the forward strand.
AAAATCTCTGCTGGCAAAATACAATTTTTTGTTTAAATATGAGTATAATACTGGAAGTGCTAATCCAAGTACTTCTGAAAGTGGTAGGTCTTTAGTCATCGCTTGGTTCATATGTTATTCTCAGTGCAATTCACCATCAATGTGAAGAACATGATTTAGACCAATTACAATAAAAAGGCACTCAATTGCTCAGCTGTTCAAACATCTAGGGGAAGTTCATTCCACCACATAAGTGCCAAAACAGAGAAGAGTCTCAATGCATGTCTTCTTTGCACCTTGATGCGCCAGGTGCGTTTTGGGATTGAATTTAAAATACTAACATTTGTTTACAAATCCTTTAATGGCCTTGTTCCCACCTATCTGTCGGAGCTTTTAAATCCATATGTTCCGAATATGACTTTGAGATCAGTAGACCAAAGCCTGTTGCTGCACCCAAAATTTAGCCTGAAGCTTAGGGGAAATTGTGCGTTCGTTATGGCAAGCCCCATCGTTGTGGAACTATTTGCCCCTGCAGAGTGGTCCTGGTGGATCAGAGATAGCGTGCTGTGATAAGTTCTTTTAGGTAGGAGGGTGCTGGGCCATTTTTGGCTTTGTAGGTGAGTATCAGTGTTTTGAATCTGATGCGGGCAGCTACAAGAAGGCAGTGGAGGGAGTGTAGCAATGGTGTGGTGTGGGAGAACTTGGGAAGGTTGAAGACGAGTTGAGCAGCTGCATTCTGGATCAGTTGTAGAGGATGAATGGCACTCAGAGGCTGACCTGCTAGCAGTGAGTTACAGTATTCTAGTCTCGAGTTGGGAAGAGATTGAACAAGTACTTGAGTGGCCTGTGAGGAAAGAAATGGACGAATCATTCTGATGTTGAACAGGAGAAACCAACATGAGCAGGAAAGAACAGCAACATGAGAGGAAAAGGACAGATGATTGTCCATGGTAACCCTGAGGTGGTGTGCAGTGACTGAAGGACATATCAGAGTTGTCCAGGGAGATCACGAGATCCTGGTGTGGGGAAGAATCAACTAAGGTGAAAAGCAATTCAGTTTTGCTGGGGTTGAGTTTCAGATGATGAGTTCTCATCCATGATGAGATGTCTACCAGACTTTTATAGTCCTGTGTTTGTGCTGATTGTTTAGGTCTGTTATTTGTGCAGAGATAGCATGTGCACTCTCTTGTTTTGAGATATGAACAATTATGTCATGCATTAATTTGCATGCATTAATCGTTAAAGAAGAGCTACCCTTTGAATAGAAAATAAAAAGACTAATGGAGAAGCTGCAAATGAAGTGGAACACAACTAACTTCATAATAACTAGCATTATTTTTCCAGAATTAGTTACAATGTAAACAAAATGTATCCATATTATAAGCTGTCAGAATCAGTCCCTGCTTTGTCTGTTATTTCCACTTTTGGCCAGCAGGTGTTGCTGGCCATCCTGTTCCTTTCTGTGTTTAGTATCTTTCACAGGCTGGCCAGAGGCCTCAGCTCTGTTGGACAATTTGAGTTTTGGTTTTCCCCTTTGTTGATTATCTTGTTCATGTATTTCTGTATTGGTTGTTTCCTGCCTTTGTTCTTAGTTATCCTTACTTGTATTTAGTCTTGTAGTAATGTTTTCCTCATGTTCAGTTCCAGTCATTTCACTTTTTATTCTACATACTCGCCTTCGTTAGACGCCTCATGATCCCCTTTGTTAATGGTTTAGTTTGTATTAAGTTCATATTAAAATCCCCTTGCTGGTTCTAAACTGCTCAGTGGATCATCATTTATGATCTATTATTTATTATCAAATAATAAATAATATTATTTATAATATTATTACTAAATAATATTATTTATTACCCTGGTGCTGTAACAGAGAACAATCTGAATTAGCATTTACAGTGAGTAAACATCTTTAGTAAACCATACAGCCCCAAATTGCCAATTCCGTGCTGTTTCTAATTCAAAAAAGTATCTTAACAAAAAGGGGCATGTTTCCCAAAACAGATTGAAATATGTTACTTGTCTAATAGTTCATAGCAGGGATCATAATTTGTGTAGATCAGAATTTCTATAGGTAGGTTTTCTTGTTTCGGTACTTCAGTGAATTACTCGTCATGTACTATTCACACATAGGGGGTTGGGTTCAAAGCTATTCCCCCTCTTTGTGGAGTCTAGGTAAATCAAATGCTCCCTTTTCTCTTCCATTAGGTACACATACCAGTACAAAAAAGACTGAAAAATCTTTCAAACAGCTACTAGATTTATTGTTGAAAGGACTAGGCCAAAAATCTGCATAAGCTGAAAGTAAATATCGAAAGGCACGAATTAATCTCATCATTTGTATATGTCACGCCCAGCCCCGATCGCCCTCATGTGGACCACACCTCCGTGTTAACCCCGTGTGGAATCCTCCCGTTTGCCA
>JAODLD010000002.1:2110269-2133984 GCA_026781065.1 Mormyrops boulengeri
AACCCCCATCGAGTACCAAGAAAAAAGACCCAAAATTTGCCATGGACAAAGTTAAACTGAATCTTCCTTGCCCCATACTCTACTTGTTAGAGATAAGTGAAGACGACATACTGTGCATTAATGTCACAGAAGCAGCCGGCGTGGGGACCTTGATAACGCAGTGGGTACAGTTCTGTCTTATAAACTGAACGTTAGGCAAGAACCGCATTGATAGTCTAGTCATGCACTCCCCGAACTCATCGTCATAGCAACTAAAAAAAATAAAAAATGTAAATAAAAACAGACTATTACCTCAGTGATTTTTAGTATCCTTTAGGCTGTCCACCGTCACAGTTATTTGATGATTTTGTTTTCCCTGTTATTTTCTTTTCTCCTCTGTCTGCAGTCGTATACGCCGTTAAAACTATAAGTCACTCAGAACGTTTCTCCTCTGACTCTTCTCCCTGCTGCTGCCTTTTAAAGACTCTCCCAGACTCCCCCCTCCCACTTTCCACATTCCCCTATTTTCATTCTTGGCCACCCCCCACAATCCCTTTCTTCCTCCCACCCTCCCCGTTGCCAAGTTTGGTAATGCACTCACTATGGAGTATGGAGAACTTCTGAGTGTGTGCACACGTTTGTGGAGGCACATCTGTATCTACTGCCAGCTGTGGTACAGGGGGCCTGTTGGAACTCGTCAGTGAGTTTAAGTGAGCCTTTCGGGGGCAGAGAATCAGGAGGTGTTTATTCTACAGCTCACGAATCAGAATTACATTTCACTTACTCATGCAGGTGTTTTCCACTGAGTGGGTCATTGCTGGCAGCCTTAAAGTCTTCATTGATTCATTTGTAGATATTTCCATGTGTACATTTTCCGATGTGACAAGGTTAGTGACGGTGCATGTATCATAACCAGTCCAAGTATTTAAGCTTTGGAGCAGTGTTTCCCAACCTGGTCCTCGGGGACTCGAAGAGAGTCCGCATTTTTGCTGGGAGGGAGCAAAAATGTGGACTGTCTGGCAGGGAGCTGGGAGGGAGCAAAAACATGACAAGTCCCCAAGGACTGGATTGGGAAACACTGCTGTGTCAGTGTTACGCGCCTGATAACTCTTTGGGACACTCAGGTACGGTATAGGTGGGAGGTGTAACTCTTTGGAACACTCAGGTATGGTATAGGTGGGAGGGGTAACTCTTTGGGACACACTCAGGTACGGTATAGAAGGGAGGGGTAACTCTTTGGGACATACACAGGTAAGGTATAGGTGGGAGGGGTAACTCTTTGGGACACACTCAGGTACGGTATAGGTGGGAGAGGTAACTCTTTGGGACACACTCAGGTACGGTATAGGTGGGAGAGGTAACTCTTTGGGACATACTCAGGTACGGTTGCAAGCAACTGGCTTCTAGCAGCTTCTATGGAGATCCACGTGACCCCCTCCCCCCATTCTGCATTTGGAAATTATGTGCCAGTTGTTATCATTTATCAAGATAACTCAAAAAGTTACAATTGGCAATTGATTTATTCAGGGACCTAGAATAGAGAATTAGCAGTAAATGGATCAATACATCAGAGCTGGTGGACTGGAACGAGGTAGGGATCAAACAAACATGAAAAAGAACTCCGAAGGCAGTGGGGATAAAAGTACGGTGATGTTTATGCTGAATGGGTGGCGTGAATCAGAGTAGCACACCATGGAATTCATTCCTGAGCGTATCACCCCCTGATATCTCATGGTATTAAAACCCAGCTGCATTGCGAATGAGTGTGAGCAATGATACCTGCAAAGGCGTAGTAGACAGACGAAAAAGTGAATTAGCTATGATTTACTAGCTGGCACAATGGAGGTGTTCAGCCACTTTCTCACCATCCTTCCCTGCCTCGCTCTCCTCCTGTCAGAACACGCTTTAGTGACTGCCCACATCTCCCTGTGCTGGCTTGGGCATAGACTGTACAAAGTCTTAGGCAGTCTAAAAAAATGTTTAATGCTATTTATGTGGGTACTTAGTGCAATTTCACTCAGAACAAAAAAAAAAACACAATTTAGCATTAGAACATACGCAAATTAAGCCATATAAAAACTAGTAAGAACTTGTGTTCTCCAAAAAGTTACTGACATCTTGTCGGGTGGCTAGATGAACACCGCTTCAGTTCCCAAACCTCTCCTCAGGGGCACCCCAGCCATTCCATGTGTTATTAAATTATACCGCCATCTCACTTAATTAATCTAATTAGCTTTAAAAAAGTCTGTGAGATGTTCATTAGCTGTACGAGGTGTGCTAGTGGTCAAGTCAAAAACTACATGGGTGCGTTGGATGGTTGCTGGAAACACTGGGGTGGCTTTAGGAGGGGATTTGAAATGGCTAAGCTGACACACTTTGACAGACATCAACATGAAGGTCATTTAAACATCATTTCCTTTGGCTGCCTAAGACTGCTGCACAGTACATCGTGTATATCATGCAACAACCATCTTCCTGATTGCCTCCATGCAGGTTACATAAGCTTCTCTTCATCCACTTTCCCTTCTGTGACTTTTTTAGCTCACCACATGAGGTCAGAAGATTACCGCGGGGGGCATTCTTCGTCCTCTGCGCCCCCGCAGTTCACTGCTTATGGGAACAAGATCGCTTGTGGCGGATTGTAGGAGATTCATGGCCGGGGACCCAGCAATCACTCTCAGAGTGAGTAAGTCAGCAAAGCACTGGACCCTCGTGCGACTGCCTTCATCGCCATTGTGGTATTTTGACTTGACTTGGCTGCTTCCGGACAGTTGCATAGCTGTCATTTATGGTAAAGATGGTACAAAGATACTGGTCCTCAGACTTTCTCAGAACCTCTTTTTTTTTTTTTTTTAAACAATTTTTTACAAATCTGTTTAACAGTGCAGTCAGGGGCGTCATAAAGGGGGGGGGGGGTAGTTAGAATGTTTCCAAGGGCCCCAGAGTGACAGGGGACATAAAAAGTTTAAGCGCTGCCATGATCAGTAGACATAGTCGATGACGTCGACGCTGAAAATGTGTCAACATCAATATTTTTAAATCGACGCACTGGTTTTTAAAAATTATTTAAATAAGATTATCTTTATGATTTCTATTATGCTACAAACCATTATAATACATGTTTGCCATTATTATCACTACGTAATTGTGGGAGTAGTTCAAATTATCACAAAACAAAAAGGTGGTTTGTACACTATGTAAAGTTTTGATGGCGTTCCACAGCGGTAGCGAAGCAGGAGTACTGTACCTGAAGAGGAAAAGCACAGGTGCTATTCTGGATGATGGACCGCCAGAAAAGACAAAAGCACCGTAAGAGCTGGCTGTGTTTACGAAATTGCCAATAATATGGAGAGCTTTTTAATATCCATTGTCCTTCTAGCTGCTAAATACACTCATTATTAAAGCCATGAAGTTGTCTGACCGCTACTTTAGAATCTCCATTGAATGGGTGTTTGAGAAAATGTTTAGGCTAAAATCTGGGTTTATTCTACGTTGAGTGACGGTGCCGGTGTGTGTGTTTGTGAGCATTGGGCTTGTTGGGACCAGTGTTGTTATTGTAAACTAAAACTGAAAGGAAAACGGTCAGTAAGTTAAAAAAAAATAAATAAAACTGAAATAAAAAAAAAATTTAAACTATATTTACTACCAAAAAAAGTTACTTTAATTTGCGAAACACACCTTCCCACCACCGTCTTTTTACCTAGTTTAACCACAATATCTCCTCTTTTAAAAGATGTGGTTGCTAAGCTGTCAAAGTCATAAGAACAGACACTGCTTCTGGGATAGGTGACTTTACAGGGGGGTGCACAGGGTGCAATTGCACCCCCTACTTGTCAGATGAAAATGCTTTGATTTGAAAATATTAAGTTCAATAAAATTTAATTATATTGTAAAGTTATATTTGAAAATGTGGCTTGTGTTCATCATATTAATGGGTGACAATTTTATTATAAATGTATTTACTTTTTTTTTTACAAATTTAATTATCTGAATGAATATACTGTATATACACACAAACACACACACACATATATATACAGTATTTATTATATAATTATTATAATACTATTATATTATTATTATATTATTGTTATATAATTATTATATTACAGTAATTATTGGAAAAAAGGGGTTCAGAGTAAGTTTCAGAACTCCTATCTTTGCAGTGTCTTTACCACAGATGATAGTTATGCAACTGTTTGGGGTCTCGCACCTTGCACCCTCTGGGAGAAAAGCCAAGAGCCACCTATGACTCTAGTGAATATATGCAGTGGTATACAGCGTTAAAACTATAAGTCACTCAGATAACACTGTGAGCTCTACGGCTAAATGCAAACATCACGGTCTGGTCATTTTTAATCTACCTGGTTCATCGCAAATTGTTTTGGGGAGTAGATGAAAAAGCCAGACAATGGAGGTGGAGCGTGATTCCTGTACCGTCTGGGAAGAGGTGGGAGAGCTAAAATACGTAAGAGCCGCAGATCACAATCAGTGCAAGTGGAGCAGACATAAAACAGACGGTCCAGGCTGAAAGCAGGAACTTCCCAGCTGCCTGCATGTACGATTTGTGGGTACAGATTAGGACACCTGACTGCAAATGAGAATAATGAAAATATATATTTCTTCACCATTACTGGAACTGATCACTGGCCCCCTTATGATGCAAGCATCTATCAACACTACATATAAAAAAAAAATCACACACCTTTTTATCCTGTAAATGAGAAGCCCGATACAGGCTGACTTTTTTTAAATTGTTCCAAATTTTTACTTGATTAATCAATGCTAAAACTATCAACTGTCTAACTGGGTAGCTGAACCTGCTCTGGGCTGGGTTCAGTTGGAGCTCACACTTACTTAAGGAGAGCAGCGCTCACTGCTTGGTGATCAGCATTTCTCTTTGAGGAGAGAGCTCCACAGTGACCTTGTAGGTTTTGTGGTTGGGGCTGGTCTGTGTTGGTTTGTTCTCTCAGTGTCTGTCAGTGTAGGTTTTCTGTGTTTGTCGGTAACCAGTGGGTGCTGGCTTGTTGCTGTGGGCTACCTGGGCTTCATGGTCCGTATTGACCAAAAGTCTTTAGATTTCTGTGTCTTTAGGTTTCTGTGTCGGGGGCTTCATGATATCAGATGGTCATCATTCTGTAGCTGGTGTGGACTGCAGACATCCAGGGCCCGTCCATCCAGCCAGCGCTCCACATCCCTCTGGTTCTCCGTTTCCAGCAGGGTTGGGGCTGTTGGTCTCAGGGGCTGGGGGGGCGGATGGATGGGCAGGCCAGGTAGAGATTCTGTCACAGATCTGGTTCTATGAAGGCTAATAAAACTTCTTAACCTAAACCAAAAGTCAGCATCATAACAGCACATACATCTCTTCTGACAGAGGGGGCGGGGGTACTCAAACAATTTTGTATTTTACTTAGACCTACCAAATGGGAACCACGGGGAACCCAAATGAGGGGCTGGTTTTCCTGAATATTTTAATGCACGGTACACGGTAATTCGTCCATCCATTTTCTACAGCTGTTGCCCTCCGCAGGGTTGCAGGGTTCTGGGGCCTATCCATCCATCACAGGACATCTTCAGAATCAGCAATGATGCAAATCTGCACCTGGGTGAATTTCTCGGACACACAATACAGGCAAGAGATACCAATTAGTTTAACTGTGAGAGGAAGCCAACGCAAAATCCAGAGACATCAGAGCAGAGGAAGGATTTGAACCAGTGTGCGAAATACGGGGGGGTCCAACATCCCCGATTAACCCAAGAGACCCCCTGAAATCCTCAAAAGAGAAAATTTAGATCGGTATTGCGCAACAATAGGGAGAAGGGGACCCCCCCCCGAATATTGACGGGTATTTCACACACTGATTTGAACCCCCAACCCTAGAGGAACGCAATGCAAAACTCATCTTTACCATAGACTGTTGTACTGACAGGTCGGGCTGGCCCAATCCTTTTTGGGGCCCTAAGCAAAATTCGATTAACCTAGCTGAAATTTCTCAAATTCCTTCCCATTCTGACAGGCTGATCAAATGTGGGGCCCCCTAGTGGCCGTTGAGCTCCAAGCAGCTGCTTAGTTCGCTTATGCCTTGGACTGGCTCTGATGTCAAGTTCACCATCACTGCTGTGCACCATGTTTCCCGTCAAACGTCCCCATCTGTGGAACAACACGAACTTAAACATGTACTGCTTTGTTATTAATTTGTTATTAATGCCAGGAAGAAGAGAACAGCTACTGCCCGTCTCATTTACACAGTGCCGAAGGAGAGGGCTTATTCCAGGTCCGAACAGGAGTGTGTTTAGGAAGCCACTGGCAGCTGGTGAGCAACTGGCCGGGTAGTAGATTCTACATTTTTATGTATTATATTTCTGCAGTGTTTTAAAGGTTTTAATAAGTTTGAAGCCCCGTTTTTACTTAAATATCAGCTGCAGTTCCAAATGGTATCCACTGGGTGTTGCTGTAAAGCAAAATATGAATCACGAAAGTTTAAAGTATCCGAGGGCATCGTTGCAGCATTTTCCATCCATCCATCCGATTCCTGCTCAGGGTCGGGGTGAGCATTTTTTTTAGTCTTGACTGTCTGTAAAGGTAGTAAAAGCATTTCGACTACAGAGAAATAATGCAGCATATATAAAATATTCCAAAAGATTTAGTCAGGGAGTAATTATCTTTATTAATACCAACGCAACTTTCGTTCAGTTCTAAGTTTGTAATTATCTATAATTATCTGCTAGCAATATAAATAATGCAAACTGTACAGCATTGAACTTGTGTTTGGAAATTTGACAATAAGACTCCAGATCGTCTTGATGACAAGGGAAAAAAACTTTTTTGTTTCTCTCACATAAGGACAGTACATATTTGAAAGCTCACGTTGCGCCAAGCTCACCACTCTCTGCTTATGACTCCCACGTTGCAAAACTTCAGACAATAACCGCAGTTGCTATGGCAAACGTCTGCCCATTCATTGTCACGCAGAGTGTTCCTAAAATGTATCAAATGAAAAATCCAGCTATCTCCATAGCGGGCTTGCAAGAAAAGCAGCTGCATTTCTACCTTATTAAATTTACCCACGACCACTTCCAGTCACCCTTTAGTAGGTTGTCATATATATAAATACCGCCACTTTGAAGTAAACAACACTGGCAAACATTTATGTATCCAAATGCAAGGGGCACTAAAAGATCCAATATCAGCGATGCGTTACTTCCACTAAATATACTGCACGATGTGCATCGGGATTTTTAGCTTACAGCATTAAATTAAACCTTTATTCATTATAGATACAAGGAAGACTGGACGTTTTTAATATATTGGTAATTTATAAACATATGCCACATTTCTTCTCGCCATTCTTTAACCCTTAAAAATACTTTTCATAATAACGAATTTGCAGTTATACATTTAATTAACTGATTTATAGTCAGCCTTCTCCTATTTTTATCTTCCCACTTAAGAAGTCCAGATGCAGGCTACTGCCTTTCGCAAGTTTAATAAATGAAAGACAGAAGATGCACAAATACATGCAAGAAACATCCTGTGGGTCAGCTCCCTTAGCTGGTCCAAGTCCCAGACTGTTTACCCCTCTAGTGCAAAGTGGTTTCTGTGGAAATGTGGCCAAGTGGCAGGAAGTGTTTTTCCAGCCAAAACAGATAAATTAGCCATGTGCTGGGTCTATGATCAAAGCCTTTGCAGGGTAAGAGACATAAGCTGGTTCTTTGACAAACGGTTTCAACCTCAGACAGGCAGGTTTCGCCTCAGACATCTTTTATATAAAACATATGAAACAACCAGAAACAACAATGGAGGGAACATGAAGGGGTCAACATCAAATTCTGGCAGTACTACGGACAGCATATTCCTCTAATTAAGACCTTTCGCTACAGGGCACAGTAAGTATATACCGTCTTATTTGCAGAAAGAAAAATAAACGATCCAGGAGTTGGACTTTCTCAATTCCAAGCAGAGCATTTAACCTGGACGGGGACGGTGTGCGGATCAGTGGGTGCAGAGGCTGTGCCTGTGAGTGGAAGTTTGCCGGATCGAATCCTGGGGTTGGCAAAATGATTTCACCGTTGGGCCAAGACTCCTAACCCCAATTGCTTCAGTGACCGTCTGACCTCGCTTTCTGAATTCTATGTCACTTTGGATAAACGCGTCTGCCAAATAAATGAAATGTAACTGTGTCATATAATAAAAATCCAGCATTATAAACTGGGACTGTCTACGAAATCCTGCATAAATAATTGCGGCCCATTCTCTCAGCAGATAAACTGAACATTGAAATGCCGTATCAAATAACCTACATGGTAGTATCGTCTTAGTGTAAAGTGTTTAAATATCTGAATTCGTGGTGTATACACGTTTCTCTGGATTAAAAGACCTGGGATCTCTATCCTGAAGGTGTCTTTTCCACAAACCATTTCAGCGCAAACAGTATCCTGCAGCCGACAGACCACTCCCTACAAAACCTCAAGGCCAATTTCATTGGTTAACAGTATGAAAACGGTGACCGGTGTTCTGTTGAGTTAGGCTACCGTAGTGCTAATCGACAGCCCTAACCCTAACCCTTACCCTAACCCCCAAAACCTCCCTAAAACCCTAACCCCAACTCCCTAAAATCTAACCCTAATCTGAAGACGGTGGAACTGCACATGCGCAGAAAGGCTCGATAGCATGTCTCGATAGGTAGCTCAACTCGTCAGAACACCCTGTTATAACACCAGGCCCACAGCCTGTGCTGATATAAGGCAGCATTTTTTTCAGTATTTTAAATAGTTATCTGGTGTCTACACAGAAAGCATGCGAACTTGGTGTTTGGGTAGAAAAGCGTCTAGAATCTTATTTTCGGGCCCATTTACTGCAATATTATTTGGCCCTAGAATGAAACAGGGCGTTTTCCCCTTTTTGGCGAGCTCATTAATATGTTGATGAGCTGTGCACAGATTGGCTATTTTGCAGTGAAGCGCTATTTGAGATAATGGAGAGCGTTTCGCATTGTCACGCGTTTGTGGTGATGCTGGTGTAAAAAACCTACTGCTGTACCACTCGTGTAAAAGTATAGCACATTCAATTATGTGTAGTGGAAGCCCATTCCATGAAGCTCCAGGTGCACAGGTTTTGTACTGGGGCTAATGCCTGAGACTTTCACAGAATGTTTTTTACAGTTTCACATTTAAACAAAAACAAACATTTAAACACTGAATATATCCTTTAGTTTACAGAAAGGCACATGGCATATGACTTCTGCAGAAATCAAATAAATACAACAAAGTTTACATAGATTTGTGGAAGTTGGTGAACTTGCACACAAACACACACACACACACACACACACACACACACAGTGTCACTGGTTTATTTCCTTTGTAATTAATTACAAACCAATATGGGTTGGAATTTCTTTACTGCTGATTTCACCTACTATAATTCTTATGCACCATTTATGAAACAAACGTATGACAGAAAACTGCGCGTATGGTCATTCCCAGGCAAAGCTTGGCATTTATCTCTCCTGCATGCCATGCCGCTGTACCATTGTTCGTTCTGCCATCAGAAGCCGCAGCAGTGTGTGTGTGTGTCATCACCTACCTGCCTCCCGCTTTGAGACTCAAATCTTAAAATTTGGACAATGTGAACTGCGACTTTGCCATCTTGCTCTTTTGCCTTCCCCTGCTGCCCCCTAGAGGATGGGCTCCCTCTTTGTGTCTGGTTCCTCCCAAGGTTTCTTCCTTCTAGGGAGTTTTTCCTTGCCACTGGCTTTCTCACTGGGGGTTTTGGGCAGGGATAATGTAAAGCAGTTTGAGACAATGTAATGCTGTGAAAATGCACTATACAAATAAAACTGAATTGAATGCAGTTATCAATGTCAAATCTCACATCAAGTCACACCTCATATATGCAAGTTTTCAATACATCGTGGTCTGGCATGCAGCATAGCAAATCGAGTCGGAGATTTATCATATATTCAGACTTAGCCTGTGGCAAAATACATTTTGTAAAGCCTGATACTGACTATATGTCGTATATAACATAAATAGGTATTCTGAAATTGATTGCAATTACCGGAGTTAATAGCTTTCGGTGTATAATTAATTTCTCTTTCCTTTAGATTTTGGCTACTGGTGACTATTACAGCAAATTAAAATTATGCAATTAAAAGCAATGGGTAGTTTAAGAGATTTGCAATGTAATCGCTTAGATGCTAATTCAGTCACCTATTCAGTCACAAGTATGGCAGACATGCCTCTTCTGAATGGCCACTGTGCATCCGTAAGATGCCAGGAGGGTATTAGCATAGCCGGAGTGATTTCCTCAATGAGTAACTACTGCATTACATAAATATTGTAAAAGTATTCCCATGACTAACATATCGGTGTGATTCATGTATTAGGTGACAACGGTTAACCCCTCGCAGGATACCTGATAAGGTTTCGGCAAATTTTATTCATGTGACGGACATTTCATGTTTTCGTTGATTTCTTTTAAAGCGCTGTTCTTTTAAAGTGAACGGTTTCTCTGCTGTTACCCCAGGGCCATGGTGTGCCAGCACGGGGGTCAGAGGTCACCTGCTCTTTGCCTGGCTCTGTGGGGCTGCCTCTAGACTGGTTTGTCTAGCTGCAGATGGAACACTACTACTACTGCTTGGCTCAGCTTGATCTGAAATAAATAAAAAGAAACGAACTCTAACTGTGTAATACACAGGGTACAAAAATGCTACATATAGGCTACTTAGCATTTTCTAAAATGATGTATCTGTGTTTCCCCTTCAGTTTTGGAGTGAACTGCCCCTTTAAACTTAAATACAGCTCTGGAAAAAATTATGAGACCACTCCATGTTTTTAAGAATCTGCACTGTTAATTCCCGGTTTAATCCTAGATCTGCTGGCAGAAGGCTACACTGAGCAGCAGTTCGCTTCTAGGCTCAAGACCACAAAACACAAGAACAGTGTGAAGCAGGAGACACTGGGGACGACCAGAAACCAGTCAGGTAAAGGGCAGAAGCATTTTCCTAATGCTAGAGTTGATCGGCAACTTATCTGACAGTTTCTCATGAATTGTAGGATGACATCAAGTGACCTTCAGAAGGAATGGGAAACATTAAGTGCAGGTGTGAAGTGCACTGCTAGGACAGTTCATATCAGGCTCCTAGAAGCAGGACTGAAGTCCGATAAAGCAAGGAAGAAGCCCTTCATTAATGAGTAGCAGGGAACAGTCAGGCTACAGTTTGCAAAAACGTATATATTATTGACGGATGCACACTCATAAATTGAGAAATGAGTGAAACAAAAAATTGTTTTAATTTATTCCCAAAGCTGTATGATAAATGATCAGTATTCTTATGTTTGCTATATTATGTTGTTATGTTAATAAAATTGTATATGATTTCGAATGGGTTCTTGGTGATTTTCGATCGTTTAGCACCGTGAACCTTATATCCAGAAAGTTAAGTCAAGTTTTCCTCCTCATTTCTAGCCACAGAAGGCTGGAGGATGACAAGGTTAAAAAAATAATGTAAAAAGGCTTTTACAAGAATTTCATGTCCTTGACCTGCTGAATGTCTATTTTAGCAGATGGGACCTACATAAGCTGAGTTTCAGGAGATAAGGTTCCCCTCATATTTGGGCAAAGAAATATGCGAGATGGCTGAGAGTCATTTAGATACATAATTATATGCAAAAAGGCTTTTATGATACGTTTCGTGTCCTTGACCTGCATTATGATATGTGGATAACCACTATGAGCATCAGAGTTTAGAGTTGCAGCATGCTTATATTTCCAGGATAACCAAAAACCTGCACATCCTGTCATATTGCTCCCCCTCATTCCTGACCGCAGAAGGCTGGGGAACAGACAGAAGTCATTTAGGTACATAATTACATGTGTATTATTATCAGTATGGGTTCTAGAGTCGCTCTAGGGTTCTAAGGTCTATTTAAGCCAGAGGAACCATATATTTAAGCCTTAAGCTACTAATGTTCCCCCTTCATATCAATGCACAAACGTATGATTTATTCCTGAAAAGCCATTCTGCTATGTTTTTCCAAGTAAACAGATTTACATCACCAGTGAGGAGTTCTGTCATTTACGTATGTGTGTTAGCATGCAGAACCATGCACCGCGATGGTTTAATAGAACTGTATTATGTTTGAATGGGTACAAAGACGTCATTGTCAGCATTGGTTGATGTAATTAGTAAGTGGCCTACAAGTGAGTTATAATTAAAATGATATTGATCGTCACACATACTATAGGTGAAGTCCTACCAATAATAGTCCTTATTCTGTATTTGCCCGGCCAATATCTATTACCCGTGACCTAAAGTGTTTTAGTTACCTTTAAAAAATACGCAATTATCAGAATGACAGCCAGTGTCGATACCAAGGCAGGACTTGAGTCCCGCGCCACTGTTAACAACTTTCATGTATTGGTCCATTTGGACGCATATTTGTGACAGAATGGAAGTTGGAAAATCGGGGCTGAAATCCAGGGCCTGGACTCCTATCTGGGTATTAGCTTATCACTAAAGATATGCAATCAAGATCATTACCAAGTGTTCTTACCTCTCGCTTAGCTTCAGGAAACCGGCTCTGAGCCTTTTAGTAAAACCAAACGTTGGGCCTCCGCCAGACAATGGAACTACTCATGTCAGTCAGTGCTGATGTGACAGCAGTGTCAGTCGTTGCATAAAAATGCTCAGACGGCAGACAGTAGCTGCATGATTACTGTAAGACCAGTGGCATGACACACGGAACCACATGACACGGCGGTGGGTAGAAGGAACAGGGCTTTTTTCAGGATCTTTGTGGCCAGGAAGCAAAGGGCATGCACTCACACTACAGGTGATTTAGAGCAGTGTATGTTTTTTCAAGAATATAGATTGTCTGGCAGGGGAGCAAAAAAAATGTAGACCATCTGGGGGCCCCCGAGGACCAGCTTGAGAAACACTGATTTGAGACACCTATCCACATAAAATCACATGTTTCTGAACTGTGGGAGGAAACTGGAGCATAAAGAGGAAACCCACATGGATGCAGAGAGAACATAAACCCCCACATACACAGAGACTGGCAGGCAGTCAAAGCCACAGGCCTGCAGTTGTACGAATGCAGTGCTACTCACTCTGGCACTGCCGTCCTTATCACCCTATGCAATCCGCAATTATGAGAAATAGACTTTCAAATGAAATCCTTAAATGAGTCATTGAAAAAGTACTGTAATGTTTAATTGAACATTTTTGGGATTATTTTTTATGAGAACAGGATCTGTTTTGCTCAGCATTTTCTCTGAAAGTGATCTCAGAAGCAGAGGCTCTCAGGGAGATATGAATACTGATGTCTTGCTGATATCTTAACTGCCTTTTTGTACTCCTGGTACTACAGTCCGTTTTACCTGAAGGGCCATTGAACTGTATTGGTCAAGGTATATCAATACCTGGCACAAATGACTCAGCATTAATATTTTAAAGGATTTCATATCCCCGGCATTAGGTGGAAGGATCAAATATTATTCTTGAATCACTTAAAAAAATCTATTGTTAACGACCTTCAGTTGTGGCTCATGGGCAGTATTCAAAAGCATCTCAAAGCCATCAAAACGAAATGGTTACTGTCAATACAACACAACACTCAGACACAAACATTAGCGAATGGCTTGACCTGACTACATAAACATGAGTCGGAGTTAAAAAGCAATCACACAACAATCACATTGTGCTTACTGAACCTCAGGAGAATAATCACAAAAGCTTCAACCCAAACCATGTAAGAACATTTCCACAATCACCAAATGACCTTTATACCATCTAAATATCACAGAGCATTTTAAAGCCTTTGGCCAAACAGAAATTAATAGTCAGACAGGATTCCCACAACCTACAGACAACCTTCAAGTAATAATCCCTTTTAATTTCATTAAGAAAGCCTGAAACCTATAGAGAATATAAAAAATAAGCTGTCAGTCCATGACTGACATATTTCTTTTTCAAAATCATTATGAATCTGTCATAAAATCATCAAGGAAGCTTCAGCCAGTCCCACGAATCAATTGTCACAACTGTCACATAATCTTTAGGGAACCAAACAACTACTGAGCAGCCTTTGGCTACCCGACAATATCCGCATAACTCAGCCTACCATGCATGTATCACTGAAACTCTCAGACCAACTAGAAGTAAAGCTGACTATTTAGGGATATCGCCACAACTATTATCACCAAAGAACCGTCAATCAACTTCCTGAAACTTTCAAAAAGCCGTCATCAAACTGTCACACAGCCAACAAAAAAAAACCGGGGACTAACTCTGATGCCAAACTGCACGACGGCCATCACATGACTTTCAGACAACCTCCAGCTAGCTGACGTCATGCGCAAAATTAGACAATCTTTGGCATGCAGTTATTAATGTAATTAATGGGTCGGTGGAAGCCTATGAGGCACCCTAGGCAAGCATCACCACCGGCACCCCCAAAGTGTGCGATTAAATAAAATGTATCATTTGACAGCTCTGTTAATAATCTGATAGCTTCTTCATTTTCAAATATTTTTCTTCTTGCCATTTCACTCACTATATTTTTGCTCACACCCTGCTCACCTAGCATCATCTTTCACACCATTCAGTGCATCACTAATCCTCCAACACCATGTGAAATTGGCTAAGTTGGCGCCCCCTCAGAAGATGGTGCCCTAGGCGGCAGCCTATGTCTCCTAATGGGTTGACCAGCCTTGCTGTACAGCCACACAGTGTCACCAAAAGTTAGCAAATACAAACAAGCTTCTGCGAAGCTTCATCATAATCATTATCGTAGCCATATACATTTTACATTCGTAGTAATATCTGGTGTATCACTACACTTCGGTCAAGACATATTTGCATTTGAACTGGTGGGGGGTGATGGTCAATATAATTATTTATTATTTTAATTATTATATTTGATGGGGTTGCAGATTTGACAGGGCAGCGTTACACACAGGTCACACAAATGGCACATGTAGGCAGATATATGTGTTAATCCCTGTATTAAAACCATCACGGCTACTGTTGAGTGACGTGGGTGTAGCTCAGATGAAGCGGGAAGATCTTAGCTGCATTCAGGTTGACAGCTTAAAATATGATCTCCGGCAGAAACTTTTACTCTTTCACTAGCTGCGGATGGGAATTAGCTCTCAGGCAAAGAGACATAGTATCAGCAGATGAAGGTGTCTTTCCAAAACAGACACCAGTTAACAAGCGTGGCCGCAGAACAAAGCGAAATCTCATTACATCACACAACTGACTCATGAAACTGATTCATTGCTACCCTTGGCAAACGAGCTCCCCTCCCACACTTACTCATACATACGCACACAAATACACGACTCGAACACATTTTGTTTGCATTTCAACATTTTGAACGGCAACAGAACGTTAAATAGCAAGAATATAATATGTTATATTATTCTGCTGACATTGAATTCATTTTGTTGCCTTTAGGAATTATCCCTTAGTCTTTTAACTTAAAAAAATGAATAACATTCTACAGTGCAAAACACTTGTCAACAATAACAATTGAGTATTATGATACTGGGTTTTATATGACATTAGCGTTGGCTCCATGAGTCGCATTCAATGACATTACAATACATTAACAGGGCTGAACTGGCATTCTGCATTCTCCCTCTCTCTCTCTAGCCAGGTATACAGTGCTGCCTGGGATTGACAAGTGGCTATCCGTGAACCTATAGTGGTTAAACGGCCCGAAAAATATTGGCAGACATTACTAGCATCGCGCAGGCGGTTCAGCGCTTAGCCCTGACATCTCCATGCTTGTGGACCTGATTCCCATCCTCCGCTCTGTGCACGCACTCTTCATATTCTCCCAGTGTTCCTCTGGGCTTCTTCCTGCAGTCTAAAAATGTTTGTTTAGGTTAACTGGCCTCTGTAAACTGCCTGTGTGAGTATGTGACTAGCTTTGTGTCTAGGTAGTGCCTGCCATAAGTGATGTGTTTCCCGGGATAGGCTCCAGGCTCAACATAACCTGTAATGAATAAGTGGGTATAGAAGACAGATGGGTGATATTTTAAATGTAACACAGGGTAGAAAGATAGTACTTCACCTCCTTTAGCTATGTGAGTTTTTTCTTTTTTTTGCTTCCTTCTAAATCTAAAAGGAATATTATAACATAAAAAAATTAGAAGCATACAGTGCAAGTACATGTGGCTTAAAATACGATTGTCTTATTGGATCAATGAGATGGTTTGGAAATTTCCATTTAATGCGAATTTATTTTTAAAAAAGATTTAGGTTAGCTCATAGATTGATTAAAAGATGGAGTGATATGTAGGGCGGAAAGTGTAAAAGGATTCAAAGCTCTTTCAGGAAAATGAGCATTGTAACCACGGTTACCAGAGGGTCTGCTTGATAGTGTCATGGAGGCCAAAATGGAGTTCAGGACTCGAGGCAGACAAGTATAAAATCGCACAGTCCGCCCACTGGTCTGCCTGAACATCTGTGAACACAGCTATCTGAGAACGGAACAGAAATATATTTTTCCTCATTACTCTGGCTTAGTCAATCAGCGGGGAGTAATGTTATTCACTACAAATTAAAGAATTTATTTTGCACTCCATTCAGGTGCACACTGTAATTACAGACTTAACTCTAGAAATGATTAAAGGAAAAACCACACACCGCTTTGCAGGGATGGAAGGATCTGGTCACGTTAATATTGGCTGTCCGGCATCAATGAGAAGTTTGAGAGCTGTTAGAATGAGGGCACAGTTACAGTCACAAAGCCTCTAAGGCCACATGACACGGAAGTATTACCCACCTGAGGCGACTTGCTCTCACAGCACAAACAAACGTACTGATGCAACCTCACGGGCAGAGGAGGAAATGCAAAGGAAACATGGACCATTTTAAGCATAGAAATGCTGTCCCAGATATAGCTAGAAATTACATACAAAGAAACTTCCATGTATTTAAATACATATATGCATATTTTTATGCATGTTAATATATATCTGGTTGACTGGGATCCTGTCCATGGTGTAGTTCCTGCTTTGGATACGCCGCAGCCCCCCATCCTGGAACTGATAAGCTACTGTAAGAAGAAAAATATCCATCTGTCTATTTTCAAATGACTTACACCAGTGAGGGTTCACAGGGAGATAGATAATATACTAATGGTATATGTAATATAATAGACATACGGATGTCACAGAACAATAAAAAAAAACATGATAAAATCATAAAGAGAAGAAAAGAATGTCACAGTCTGGGGAGTTGAGAGCCGAGATATTCCAAGGCTGACAAAACACACACACACTGCACCAAAAGCGTCAGTAAAAACACACAAGCAATTCATTCTTTTGTCAGAATGAAGCCTTTCGATTGCAGGTCCACATGCATGTGAAGGATGCGGCAGCTTCGGGCAAATGCGTGGAGGGTGGACGTGGGCCTGGCAGAAAACAAATCGGGTCATGCTGCATCTTCTGAGAGGCGACCAAGAGAAGACCGACGCGAGCGAGAAGGTGGGTCATGAAATCCAACGAGCGATGAACATCTGCTCAGCTACGCTCCTCATAAAGTGTCACCTCTCACTGGTCCCTGAGTTGTGAATCAGCTGCTTGGCTTCTTCTGAAAAATGACCCAAGGGTGACGTCTTGCCTAGTTCTCCATACAGACCAACTCTAGATCGTAAATCTTACATCCTGTCATTGTCGCCCAATCATACCAGAAGGCAACGGTATTTCTCCAAATTAGAGACTAATGAACAATTTTTGCATACTATTCTATGAATTCTCTTAAAATAGCATTTTAGAGACAGAACAACTACACTGTACATCCAGTACTTGTGATAAACAGTTTTTTTTTTCTTTAAACAGAGTAAGTTCCATCAATTTACAATAATATCCACTTATAATCTGCAGAGGCGCAGTGAGCCTGCAGCCCATGCCAGAAACTGAACGCTGACAAAGAAAAGTCTGCAAATGCACAGCAGACACTGAGCAGGAGGTCCTGGGCCATCAAACCCTCTATGACACCCTACTTACCTATTTATCAAGATGCGGCTTGTAATTCATTGCTTTGTTTTTTTTTTTTAAATACCCAGATGGGTATTTCCCTCCGAATGTCAGGGGTGCAAGAAATGAAATACATCGAGGGTGGATACAGCAGTCGGAAAGAAATTGAAAGGTAAAACAGGTATACTGTCACCCTGTCATATACATACAGCCATGGAAAAAAATTAAGAGACAACTGCACATTTTTTTGTTTCACTCATTTCTCAATTTATGGGCACGTGTCTGTGAATAATATATATATATATTTTGCAAACTGCACCCTGTTTCTTCCCTGTTTCACATTGATGAAGGGCTTCTTCCTTGCTTTATGGGAATTCAGTCCTTCTTCTAGGAGCCTGATACGAACTGTCCTAGCAGTGCACTTCACACCACTTAATGTTTCCCATTCCTTCTGAAGGTCACTTGATGTCATCTCCTGATTCATGAGAAACTGCCGGATAAGTTGACGGTCATCTCTGGCATTAGAAAGTCGCTTCTGCCCTTTACCTGACTGGTTTCTTATTATTCCCAGTATCTTATGTTTCACATTGTTTTTGTACACTGCACTCTTAGAGATTTTGAGCCTAGAAGCATCCTGCTGCTCAGTGTAGCCTTCTGCCAGCATATCTAGGACTAAACCGGGATTTAACAGTGCAGATTCTTAAAAAAATATGGAATGGTCTCTTTGTTTTTCCATGGCTGTGTGTGTGTGTGTGTGTATATATATATATATATATATATAGGTTTTATCAGATCTGTATGACCCTAAAGACAAATTTTGGAAGGTATGAGAACACTAATGAGCTAACAAAATAAATCATGAAATCGGGGGGGAAAAAAACAGATTAGTGTTGAAGAAGGATGGGTTCGTAATTACTCAGAGAAGCTACCAGAGATTTTCCACCATCCGTGTGCCGCTGTGGCTTCCAATGAAGCCACTGAACAGAGAGACGGGTGCATGCATCCCAGGGGTTGGAAATCCACAAGGTGTCCCAGTGGAAAAGCTCCCCGTGTTTTCATATCCCAGAAAATTCGACATGCACCTCACTTGTTTTTTTTTGTCATAGATACCAGCACCAGTAGGTTTAGTACTTTATCGCTTTGATGAAATACTTTTAAGCCAATTCACTTTTCAGCACAGACCCCCGACAATTGGTTTGCACATTAAAATTGCATGTGATGTTTGTGACACACTATATGTATAGAAGTGTTTTGTCGGCCTTGTGCCTGTCTCAGCTTCCTGCATTGTACTACTTTAATACACACAGTGTACAGTATTTCCCACATACCATTTTTGTATGTTTTGTATGTTTTGTCTAGCATTAATTCTCTGTCTGTGTTATGCCCTGATTGCTAGTGATTTTACCAGGGGTGCAGAGCATAAATATATATATAGTTTTAATGCAAACTTATTTGGATCAGACACATGGGGCACCTGCCCCCCCCCCCCCTTTTGAGGTGCTGACTGCCCTTCTTTTATCACCAAAGATTATGCTAAGTTTACTGAGGGGATGCATATATTATACAGTATATATATAAAGCAAAATGCCAGGTTCCAAGGTAGGGCTCTGTTATTATACACTTTAGCTACATACTTAACCTTAATTGCTCCACTTAAAAGAAACGCATTGGAGCCAAACTATAAACTGGTACAGTTTGTGAACTGGAGTCGTTCCAGTTCTCGGGAAGTCCTGGGGCTATGGAGGCATCGCTGGCGGTGCCCTGACGGAGAGGACACTCCGCTCGTGTGACATTAGCAGGACACAGAGGCTCCGCACAGGCTAAATATACCTTGCAGACAGGCAGAAAAGGTACAACCGCCCCCATGAGGAAACGCAAAGCGGAGCATAATCATGGCGCTATTACAAGTTCGTTTTCACATAGATTGGGGCAAAGACAGAACATCTGGAAATCTTAGACGCGGCTGAGCTTCCAGGATTTCGGCTTGCTTTAGGAAGAATTTTCTTTGCCTTTTTGATAAACTACATGCGTCTGCTTAAAATCGAAAGTTCACTCAAAAGGGCATTCTCTCAAGGACAGATATAAAAGATAGGTTTAGATGGTGGCCTTGTAGTAATGAGGGACCAGGCCTTATGACTGAAAAGGAGATCTCAATAATTCTTAAATATCCTCAAGCAAGGTCTCCCAAGGTCTTATTGCAGCACCGAGACAGTTAAACAGCTAAGTAAATAAATCTTTTAAATAGACATTACTTCAAAAAAACTGCATTTTATTCCATTAATTAAAAAAAAATCATATTCCAGCACGTGGAGTTGATCTCCCAATGTTTCTCAAACCCGTCCACAGAGACCACCAGTGGCTCCAGGTTTCTGTTCCCTCCCAGCTCCCAGTAGGAGAAAAAATGTGGACTGTCTGGCAGGGAGCTGAGAGGGAGTAAAAACGTGGACCATCTGGGAGTCCTAGAGGACCGGGTTGAGAAACAGTGCAATAACATAACAGTTAACATTCAAAGTCCTTCATAATTTTGAGGGCTCCTACCTGACTGATCTTCTGCAAACCTTTTCTCCCTCCTGCCCATTCCCATCCTCATCAGCAGGTCTAGTCCCAGGCTCTCCACTCTTGACCATGGCTTCTAGAGCCTTTCCCACACTTTGTACTCAATCTCCGAACTCTCACCCCCTTGGATTCGTTAAACTGGACTCTATAACACAATTTTAAACTGCTGTGACAGCTCATGTTCTTCATCAAAGGCTAGCGTGCTCACTTTGAAACCATCACTTCAGAGATTTTGTTTGGGTTTATTTGATTTAGTTTGATTTCATTGGACTCTATTGCCATTATTGTATTGTTGTTTTTATTCTTTGTGAGGTGACCTTGAATGTCGAATCTAAACAATATGTTATTGCTTTTCTTGTACAGTTCAGAAACATGTAGTCTAGCTGAATTTGTATCTCTAAATTGCCTATAGTCTATGACTGTGTTCTGCAATAGATTGGCATCTGATTGAAGGCCATCCCTTGCCTCATGCCCTGTGTTTCCTGGGACAGCCTCACCATGATCCAGTGCTAGATAATTGATAAAGGAAACTGGATGACTAAGTGGATGGATCGTCTTAATCTCTACTATGCCTGTGAGTCATCATTTTCACATAATCCTTGGTTAAAAGTCAGAACCGATTTATATCCTACTTAACTGTACACTGAAGCCTTCATTCACTGATGCATGGATGCTTCACAGAGTGGCTGTATTGAGATGACAGGTGGCATTTAAACGGCTCAGCCTGAACCACAGAGACAAGGCCAAAGAACAACCTCCAACCTCACTGCCGGCGGAGATACAAAGGACCCCTGATCTTTGGTGTATAGCCGTCTAACTTAACTGCCTGTCAAAAATGGCGGTGCTGCTGTTGTTAAGGCGCTGTGGCAGGGTTGTGGGGGTGGAACAAAAAAGTCCCATCTCTAACTGGTAATGTTTCACATACTTGTGGCATTTCGGGCCTCTTCTCCCTTCGGGTGCATGTCGGGGTCTGTCTGGTTCTTCCCGGGTCACGGCACTACATTTCACATTCTAAATAATAGTATTTCAGCAGACACTGCTGGTATATGGGTGCTCTGACAGCGGCTTAATCGACTGTGGATCGAGTGACTCAGAGAAACCCCACCAGGGGCAAATGGGATGCTCACCAGATCCACCCTCACATCCGCTGCACACCTAGGAAAGCCAGCGTGGATCCACTCGACACGGCTTGAAACCCACGTACTGTCCTGCAGGTTAAAATTCAGGACAACGCAAGGGACGGCACTGCATTGATTGTTAAAAACCCTCTTAGTCTGGTCCACTTTGGACTACACTTAAAGATCACTGAGATTATGTAGAGTATTTCCAGGCAGACTTAAATCCAGCATTGTTTCAAATCATGATAAAGAAACCATAAATAATGCAGTCCAATAAGAAAAATAAGCGGCCTATTATTTTAACAATGCTTGTTTTATATATTTGTAAAATGAATTCCTTCTGTGTGAATGAGAGCGATGTCCACATATATCTCTAAAATCTCTGGCATGTGCAGAGTCTTTTATGGGCACCAGAGCACCAGAAAGGTCTACAATTCAAAGAAATCTGGGATCATGGACCTAAGGGGAGATTTTTTATTTAGTTTTTTTATATATATATGTATATAAATAAAAATCAGATCCAAAGTATTTTGTGATACATAGACATATGAAATTTTTTTTTATTTTTTTTTTAGGGGGGGCTCAAATTGAGTCCATAGTATCACCAAGGGCTGAAATGCAGGAGAGTTATATGATCTTGTTTGCATCTCCGAAACAAGTAAAGGTGACTTGCACAAATGACTAATGACCGCAAAAATAACAAACTGTTAATGGCTAGCAGGCCTAGCAAACCTGCAAGGGTAGGATTCTTGTGATTGCAGATGTGCATCAGTGGTTTCTGAATCCTTGCCCTTGCGGGTTTGGGACAGTCAGGTTTTCGCTCAATTTCAGGCTATTACCTTACTTATTTGGACATTATGTTATCATATAAAGTTTGTCAAAGGATCACCGCCAACAAACCGCGATTCACATTTTTTTACGCGATGGAGCTTCAAGCCTTACCTTCGGAGATTCAGCGCATATTATCCGTGTTGCAGGATTTAGGCTGACTAGCATCCTCTGTCTCACCTCACTGTACTCCCAGGACAGTACAGTATGTCCACTGCTTGGGCAGGCACACTGTGTCCTCACGCAGTACAAATGTTCATTAGGCCTGGGAGGGGTAGTACTCCTGCTAAATGAGAGGTTAACTTTATAAAACTAATATGTGCAACTGGCCCTAAAATGGAATATTGACTAATTATGATGAGTCAACTTCATTGGTTGCTCCTTTTGTTTATCGTTTTGTTATGTAGATAGTACAGCTTAATCTACAGCTTATTGCTATTAATTTAAAGGGGCAGACTTGTGTTTCAGTAGATATTGGCTGAATTGTGGCCTATATCTGCTAAGACAAGCAAGGTACATTTAATTGACATTTTCTTTAAGTCAGGACGAACATAATTCCCCTTGTGGTAGTATATGGTCTCATTCAAACTATCAAATTTGCTAAAAGACAAAAGAGAGAGAATACAGAATGCAGACAATCAGATGGTCTGACTTCATTTTAAAAGTTGGGCAATGTGTACATTTTTCTCCAGCTGTATAGAGGCAGCTGCAGACGTGGAGGAATGATACAGTTCCTGCTTTGGTTGTTTTTCAGAATAATGAATGTCTCTAATTAGGGACACCCTCTCGGCTACTTGAGGGTGCTGTACGAAACAGGGGCGAAGGCCAGAAATCCTCTTTTCCCAGGAGAGAGGCGGTTCTGCAAGGCAGCTTGGGGACCTGGACTCCGGTTCATGTGATTTGCCTTCCAGTACTGTCCTTCAACCTAAATTCTCAGCAAAAAAAAAAAAAACTTCCACAAATGGGGTTCACTACTACCTGTGTGAAGGGAAAGTGTGTTATATAGGTCAGTCTACATATCTGATGAAGTCTGCACTAATAGCTGCTTGTCAAGTTTTTTACATGCAATCAAAATCAGTACGTAACATAGCATAGATAAATACGCAAAAATCAAGCCTGTTTGAAGCAGAGACAGGACATTTGTAAAGACTTATATGGCAGAGAGAAGGCAGTCTGTATAATGTAGAGAGAAGGCAGTCTGTATAATGTAGAGAGAAGGCAGTCTGTATAATGTAG
>JAODLD010000002.1:2176612-2206938 GCA_026781065.1 Mormyrops boulengeri
GGGTATGTGGTTACGGAATTTACATGGAAGGATGAACAGAGTATGTACAGAAGGCCACACACACACACACACACACACACACAGACACGAGGACTGATTTTAAAATTTTCTAAACATTCTCACAGTCCTTAGCATAATGTAGAATCTGCCAAAACTATATCAAAATGGGTGTAAAAGGAAGGAAAACAAATATTTTTACTTTGGGCCTTATAAAACAGCTTTAGCAGTGTCTTTTAGTATCTTTTTATAATTCTCATGGCACTTTCAAATAAATGAACCACTGATGCGCCTTGAGAACAGCTTTATACAGTCTGACCATCATCCGAACACTGACTGCAGCAAAGTCACTGAGTCAGAAAGAAAATGGCTGGATTATTAGTGCAACACATTCCAGAATGCTCTCCTTCAAAGAATCGGCCTAATACTGGACAGACAACTGGTGTCAATACTTAACTTGGAAATAATACCAATAGGATTTTGCCTCAGTAATATATTACCCCTTTGAGCACAAAATCAATAGTCATTTTTATGCATTATTGAATGAAGGACTGAATACAGAATCAACGAAGAACTTTATCATTCTAATACGTCCAAAGTTAGAAACAGATTCAGACACCTCAGCATCCTCACAAATTACGGTCAAGCTCCAGTCAGACTGGACCGTTTCAGGTTTCTCAGTCAACAATTACATTAATGGATTTAGCTGTTAACACACAACCCCTATAGTCTTAAAGTGTTTTTTCCACCTTACCACTCGTCTACTCAGCAGAAGCTGCTTAGCAACCCTGACACTATTCCTGTCACCGCCTGTAACGCCAGGTGACAGTGGTGCAGGTAGGTTAGGGAAGAGTGGCCTTCAAAGCAGAGCATTCTGAAATGCGGACAAACACTGGAAAAGCTATATGGCTCTCAGACATTTCACTTTTTTTCCTAGACATTAATGACGTAAATAAGTCTAGATGCAGCAAGCACCATTTTAACTTTAGCTAAAAATAGTGACAGGGATAACAGTTTCATTATTTCTTAAACATGAGAAGGATGCATAAACATCTTGATTTCTATCCGGCACCATGTTAGTCCCGAAATTCAAATGGTAAACACAGACCGGGCAGCCATCTTTGCCCTGTTGGCAGTCTCATTTGGAGCAGTACACATCTCTTGAGGAACAGGAGACTGTTGTAGTGCTAGTTCTCAAGGTATATATTCAGAGAAAAAGCAGCTTTGAAAAAACAAAACAAAATGAAATTCCTTCCGTTGACAACCCATGGGGGGCCAAGTGGATTAGCAGAGGCTCAGCCTACATGGGAACACAGCTCAATCCCCAAAGACAAAAAGGTGACTGAACCACAGCTAATCTCAACCTTCCAGCGTTTCTCAGGTCTTTGTAAGCCTCTCCAACACAAACAGTTACCAGTAAATGTAATAAGACATATCTTGAAACCAAACTACTGCTGGGATACTGTACACGCAGTAAAGGCCCCTTTTTATCCATCAGAACTTTTGTTTTTTAAATGGTTGTTTATGCAAGGAGTCTCTTGTACTGTCAGCAGGTGGCACGTTACTTTTTTTAATTATTATTACGGACAGAAACGCAGCGCATGAGCTGTGATACTCTTCCCCTTGAAGAGAGATCCTTGTAAGAAGGAACCACAAGAGATGGCAAAGCCGAACGCACACTGCTTGACCAAAACTATAAAAGAGCACTAACAGTGAAAAGTTCATAAAACACAGAATTGTGCTGGGCTGGCAGGGAAAAACTCAGGTAATTAATAATAATAATAATAATAATAATAATAATAATAAAAAAACAACACACTTTTCCCATACTTTTCCATTTGTCCTCATTAGCAAAATAATTACATGTCACAGGGCAATATTAATAACTGCACAATACACATTCATACCTGCCCATAACGTCAGATAAATTAATATTGGACTTTTCTAAGCTGGGGGAAATCCTGTAGTCATTCATATTGTTATGGAATCATGGGATTGTTTTTTCCTTTTAAAGTTTGTTTAAACACTGAAAATCAGAACTTAGAAATCTTATTTCCCTTGTTGCATGTTTCAGTTATTAAGGGAAATCAACCTAAATGCCTAAGGGTATCTGTAAAGACAACACCTGACCTATACGTGTATTCCAGCGCCGGCACATCAAACTGGACACTGGCTAGGAAAAGCTAGCCGATAACCTGAAAGGTTAACAGTTCTGCATTCTGTTTGCAAAAGGAGCATCACTGTTCACAGAGAACAGCAGTCACCAGTATCGCCAGTGGACAAAGTCCTGTTAAAGGCACCTTCTACAGAAGACATTTACTGCAAACACGGATATTCATTACTGTTCGTTAATTGAATACACACACGTCATTCACTAAGCACTACTGTGTTACTGGTGTAAACGACGGTTAGGGCGTTTCTGCATGTGGGCCAGGTAATATTATTCATGCTGAAATTATACCGCTCAACAGCAGAGACCAGAGGGAAAAAAATTAAATTTTAAAACCTGTGTGGTACTCTTAAAACAAAACGTCAGATACATGTTAAAATTGGCCAGACCATCAAATATTGTTTATATGAAATGAGGCCTTCATATAAACAGCAATCAATAGGGAAAGTGACAATGGCGACTTATGGCAGTTTGTAGGGGAGAAAAGGCAAAAAACTAACAGATGTACAGAAATGGGTTCCATCCCTGGCTGCATGCTCGGTTTGTGCAAACCTTTGCGTGCATCAGACACTCTCAGAGCATTACCATCTACACATTACTCTAAAGGCATCGATTTGGGGGTTGGGGGAGAAAAGGGAAGAAAAGACATACATTGCACAATACCTGTCGTGCAGCCCAGTGGACATCATCTCCCCTCTGTTCGCAGGGTGGTCCATACCCTCGCCCAAAGCCGCCACTCTGCAATACAAAAGTGGGACACTCTTACATACAGCGACATCCAGAGCAGGGCTTTTATGATCCTTACACTCTGCACACTCTAGGGAGAAAGAAAACTCAACATGCACCTACAGAAAACGTACGGTGCATCGTCGACGATTAAAGCGACCGCAGCGGAGTCGCCGTTTCCACCGTTACACTAAATGGCTCGCGCACAAAAGTCTGTAGTCATCCTGTTCCTTCTCCACTGGCTAAAGCATAGCTCTCAAAGGCAGACTTTAATCGTTATTTATTTAGCAGGTGCTTTTATCCAAAGCGATGTACATATGTATGTCGGGCCAGATCAAGCTTCAAAGGGAAGTGATCTTGTATAAAAATTTTGACAGGAGTCTGCAGAAGAGCGGAATGACATGTCGGCACCATGGGGAAAAATCACATCACAAGCAGGATCATGCTACATACATGACTCAGCATGTACACAAAAGAAATACACAAGACATATTTAAAAAGCAGGTCCAAACGCAAAACACCAAACTGACCAAACATACTGTCAAAGCACGTGAACAAATAAGGAGATACTTTAAATGTAGCCGTAATAGAATAACACCATAAAGGATGTAACTCATATTTCCTGTACAAGGGACGGTCATAACTCAGGCTTTCTTCAGAGTTTACGGTCAGAAACTACTATAAACCTCTTCATTTACCGCTCACCTCTATCTGTCTTTATATTATACATGTTCAAATTAATAAGACAAGCTTCTATAGGAACACAAATCCCATAAACTGTAAAATATGACCATCATTAAAATTTCAGGACGTTAAAAGAACCAAGGTTAGGCCATGTAATTGCAGGCTTGATTTACATCACGCACACGGTGGTCACCACTCGTACTACGTTATCTAACCCCAAACCAACAAGAATTTCTCGTTATCCAAAAAGTTACCGATATCTTGTTGGATGGCTGGAAGTTGCCAAACCTCTCCTCAGGGACAGAAGTAAAAAGCAAAATTGCAGAGTGCAGTATATATATAAAGCTAGTAGTGGTGATTTTTCTTAAGTCTGAACACAGTAAAATGTATACAAACTAGAGGTCTTCAGACTTCTGTTCTTTCTAAAATTTGGTTAATTACTACTTAAACATTTTATCCGAGCTCCACTGTATATTTTGTACTTGAGCCTTATGTGCACTTTGACTGGAAATTGTTAGTTGGGGCATACAGTAATATTTTCATGATTGATTTCATTAATATGTTAAATTTGGCAACAGACTGCACAATTTGCACTTTAAGAAATACTTCTACTCATTTTTCTGAAAGTTATTGTTTTATTCAAAGAAGCAGACTTGTGTAAATCCTGTTGCCCGTGGATTTCGTCCTGGAGCGCAGTACCTTTTGCTTGAGCAACATGACCATTATATTTTCCTGTTCTTAGCAAGCTCAAGCAAAGGGGCTCTAACATTAAATGCAGACAGTTTGCTATGTTCATTGAAATGTATCGATACAAATATCATTTAAAGCTTAGTAGTTGATAATGGCGAAAACAAAAATCTGATTGGTATCAGCAGATACTCAGCATTTTAATATTGGTATTGGACCAGAAAAAAATATATCATGCCATCTCTAATTCCAAGGTAATGGCTGCTAGTTACCATTTAAAATTCTTATTTTTCAGTATTTGTGTCTAACTTTCCAATACCAATAATCATGTTTTTAGCTTTTCATACTTTTAGAAGAAGAATTATTACTAGTCAAGAGTAATCCACTACAAAACATGATTAATATCTCCATGAGGTGGCCGACAGTAACAGGGATATTTGAAAACGCAAACAGGCCCATGTTCCTAACAGGCTCCAACACCCCCGCACCATAACCCACCACAGATGCCTACGGAATGGCAGGATCGGCTCTCTTGCCCACTGTTAACGTCTCCAAGACACGCAGGACCCACAGCCAGAGAGTCCTGCCTCGCAGCATTTCATAGGGGTCACTGAGACCCCCCTGCTAGGGGAGAAAAGCATGTCACATTCCCAAAAATTAAGATAAGTATTCTGTGTAATATCTGGGCAACAATAAGTTACAAAATTGTGCAACATGGGCAGCGGAGGCCAGGGGAAGCTTTCATGTTCACCAATGATCCTGCGCAGAGTCACCAGCAGATGAAACTCAGATTTAAAAAGAAAAAAAAAAAAAAAACACACTACAGCCTAAATTTAACGATTCAGCTAATAGTTGGGGTTGAAATGGGAAAACAAACATGAAAGCAGGCTATGAGGCTAGAAAGACGATGAGATCGAAAGGCTAGGAGAGCCTTAAGCGCCTGTACACCGTGAGGCATCCTTGCACTTCTGGCAAGGGTCGCTCATCGCTCTCCAAACTGGCTGTGAGGAGCTGCGCTGGGTAAGGCGCCTTTCACAGCTCACAGACACGACATACTACAACACACGCACAAACACACACGCCGCTTAATGGTTGGGGCTGCAATCACACCACTACGCAAGTGTCAAAAAGCAATAATAGTGAGAATTAATGCAATCAACAGTGTATTCTACAATACTTCCTGTAAATAAGGATAATTAGAAAAAGCAACATTAAGAACATGACAAAGACGATAAAAAAAAAATAAATTAAAAAAAAAAAGAAGAATACACAGATCAAAGGATATTCACAAAGAACCGCCGCTGTTCGTTCGGAAGGGCTTTGTGTCCTAAACGGAGTCGACGGTACCTGATTTGCTCAGACCGGACTGGCAGAGCCTGTGCAGCTTGGTGAAAATCTCGTGCTGGCCAGGGGCTCTGGGCTCCGTGCGAGCCGAGCCGGGACCAAAATATCATCCTGAGCTGGCTGGGGGTGGAGGACGACGGTGAGGAGGTGGAGGAGGAAGAGGAGGAAGAGGACGAAGACCGGCGGCGGCGGAGGGGAAGGGCGAAGGAGGAGAGGCGCGGACGGGCACACGCTGACAGCAGCGGCATGGCAGCCCAGCGCGCCTTCAGCCCCGCTTCTGCAGAAGTGGGACGCGGAGCGGAGGGGGCCCGGCAAGCTCAGCCGGGGGGGATTAGAGCCCAGCCGCGCTCTTACGGCACAGCAAAAGGTTTAACCCAGTGCTGCCTGGCTCTGATCCACCACCTTGTTGGCACGTGCTCCTGCTATAACGCCAAGCAGTGGGACTTGTCCCCCATGTCTTCATTTGCTGGATGTTTCGGAAGACCTTCGTGGCTGGGTGAACGAGAGACCTCCAGAGAAGCATCACTCCCAAATTGACTAAACATTTCTGTTCTTCCTTGGCTCCCCTTAACTTTGATGCTGCTCTAGGCCAGCATATTTAAGGACATTTTGATTTCCTTTTAACACTTCATGCACAGGACTGAAAGTGTTCCTTCCTGTTAACATGAAGCTGCCCGAACATCAAACTGAACAGATGAGTGACCCCTCCAACTAATCATCTGCTGTTTTCAGCTTATACATTTTTTTATACATATTTCATTGACTGTATTGCTATGGCAGTTCACCTTTGATCCTTTACATGGGTTGAAACTTCTTCCATGGAAATCTGATGGGTCACATATTTCCAGAGAAGACAGCATTCAGATCCAAGGCACCACATGTCACTGTCACCACAGGCTATGGTCTGACTAACCCCCACCGCCTGCCTCTTCTGTCTCAGTCTTTCCTTTTAGTGGGGGCAGGGGCTTCTCTGCCTTAGGGCAGGTGCAGAGTGTCACTTGGGTGGCGTCATTAGACGGCGCAACAGCTGTTTGTGAGCTGAGGTTGGGTGTCACTAAGCCAGATTGAACACAGAGACACTCAACAGCTTGGTAACGGCAAACACTCAAGTGGGAGAGGGCTGCAATACTGAAAACACTGCTGTGGGCTGCAGAGAGACCCGTCAGAATCCTTTTGGGTTGCATGAATCAAAGACCATAAACTCTTCACTACACTCCAGTGACTTCCGCAAACTTTACACACGTCCGTAAAACTTCCCAAACACGAGATTTAATTCCTCAGAGAAAGCTCAGTTCACTTGGCTGTAAAATGTCTCTAAAGGTTGGTTGTTAGATACTAGAAACAGATAATGACATCACTTCCATAATCTTATTACTGTAATGGACCATAAAACGTGTTTATTGGTTACACTTTATCCAAGTCCAAGTATCAAATTTCAAAGTAGAACCTATACAGCTCATATGAAAAATAATACTTTTCTGTAATTCTATTAAGCAAGTAAATCTAAAGTTATCTATTCTTTTGTTTTCCCTGTAAGCCACCTTGAATTAAACACGCATTATCTTACACCCAAATAATACTGTACTGGATAACAAGTGTGAAAAGCCGACAGGAGTACACATGTCAGTGTCTGTATAACAAACTAGCTTTGGGACTGATTTTACACTTTCTTTACATTTAGAAATAAGAATAAACATCACAGGCGAAAGGTTACTGAAAAAGCAGCAAAGCCGAAGCATGTCAAATATCTTAAGTTCATTTTTATAAAGAATTTAGGCTGTGGTGTCCCTGCAAGGCATATCTGTAGAAGTTGAATTCATTTCCTTTTCTGCTTAATACCAGTCAATAATTGTTTTTGCATGGGATGAGACTGTTTTGTGTCAGATCTTCGGACGCATGACTAATAAAATTATGGCCCAGATCAGTAACAGAGAACAAGATAACGCAGACACAGAGCAGACCTGTCCATACACACAAGGCACAGCAAGCATAGCTCTTTACACCTTCATCTTGCAAAACACTTACAGAAGGAAAAGGCACCAATAAGCATCAGGATGTTCTTCACGCGTGCTTGGTAAGATCACAGCGTCCTTAACACAAGATCATCAACATGAAAACATTTAATCACAGGACTGGTATACATATCACCCAGTCCAGAAAAAATTACTAAAGACTATTACCCAAAATTCTGAGTATTTTATGGTCTGTATTACTATTCTACGTAAACACTTGCTAGTTATCAGCAGAAGTTGATGACATGGATACTGTAACTTAATCAGATTAGTGGGATCTACAAAAGTCCCTAAGTTACATGGCAGGGCCAACAAAACAGCATTCGGCACGCAGTGCCATCGAATCTGCGGTCGCCGCCACAGATGATGCTCAGCCACTGGTGGTGGGTTTAGGGTCCAGACACTTATTTCAAACCATGTCAGCACTCCCCAGTGGAGGACGGCTCTGCCCAGCACACACACGCTTGCATGGAGTAGCAGAGGTCACAGTTTCAGTGGGAAATGTCTAGGGGGACGTTCCTGTAAAACCCAAGCGGAACTTTGCTGACTTGTGAACATGTTGCTTCCTATAAATGTGTCATTTTGATACTGCAAGCACAAACGACACTTCTCTCATGAATAAGATTCCAGTCAGTTTTACTCCCTTATCTGATTGCCATACAGTAGGTTTCATAGGACAGTCCATGCTATTACCATTAGAAAAAATACATTTTGTTATACATTAGCAGCTCAGAGCTGACAGTTGAATGGATAGTACTTGCATTTCCCTTCAAAAACGTACACAAAACATAGCTCATGGGCAAGCTGACTGAAGTTCTAGCTTATTTCACACATTACTGGTAGGCATTATTTTTTTAATCTATTTGTAAAGTGGAACCTATTTGAATCATAAAGATAAGACAGATGAAATCCCTTTTAAGTAATCTCAAAAATATGGAACTGAGTCAGCCTTCATTCAGATGCAATTGTTACCGACATGAGCAACAAAATATTATTTTATATTATCTTTGCTCACGTCAGTAACAATTGCATCTGAATGAAGGCTGACTTCCACATTTTTAGATTATATATATAAAACATACTAAGCGAATCAGTCTGTGTGACCTCACCTAACAGCACTTCCAGTCTGGCCTCAGGCTGCAGGGGCAGGCTAGAGCGACCTGTGATGCTGGTCTCGTGGTCAGCCACCATGGATAATACACCCCCCCGAACATACGCCTCAGGTTCCACCCAAATCCTGCCGTGACTGGAAGACCAGCCGCAGCTTTGCCACGTTTCAGCTGCCGATTACAGCAAATCCCCACCATGCTGGCGAATCTGTCATCGCTTAACAGGATTGTCACAAGCGAAGTCCCACAACTCTGTTGCATTCTGCAGACGCTGGCATTGAGATTGCTCATTGGATCCTGTATGAGCTCTGTTCAGCTGCACCCTTGAACTGTCAGGAGCAGTATCTTTAATCCTAACTCCCCTGGGTATTTTCCCATGTGAGCACAGTGCCACCTGGAGTCAAATGTCAGCAAATATCATGCACAGTACGGAAGACACTTGTTCATAACTGTCTGTCTGTAGGCGTGTGTGCCCTGTGAGGCACCGGCATCCCATTTCAGGCATTCCGTGGTCTTTTACTCTATGCTGCCTGGAATGGGCTTTGGGTCAATCCCCAATATCAAAGTTGCGTCCTTCCTGATAAAGGCTCAAAGCTCACAATGACCCTACACTGTATTTACAGTGTTACAGAAGATTGAGAGAAGCAGGGATGATCAAAATGGAAATACCAACAGTTTGAGGACGAGATGACGAATGATGGTGGTGGGGAAGGAAATTAATTCTGCACACATCAGGACAGCTCATTAAATCTGATGCATTACCGGACTTATCGGCTAATGCTTTATGGCATTTGTAGTACGTGACGCTGCTGCTACTTTGATACAGGCATGTTTTTATTCACATCAGTGCGCTGTGCTACACAGCAGCAAGGCGCCAAACAGAAGCAATGCTAGCTTGCAGAAAAACCATCAAGAAACGGCTACATCGAGTGCAGCGGATTTTGTGAAGATCGACAGAACATCAG
The DNA here is from genome assembly GCA_026781065.1 of Mormyrops boulengeri. NCBI lineage: Eukaryota > Metazoa > Chordata > Actinopteri > Osteoglossiformes > Mormyridae > Mormyrops > Mormyrops boulengeri. The sequence continues at coordinate 2,186,307 of JAODLD010000002.1, forward strand.
CGATTTTGTTACAGAGTACTGAGAAGTTACTCACTGTGTGCAAAAATGGACGTAATAATGCAGTGAGAGTGCCAGATGTTAGTGCTAAATCTTTTAACACCTAATGGCCCTGAGTAGTACTGAAATGATCACAAACTCTCAACACAAGACTGGGCTACTCAAGGTGATCAGCTTACACAACTGGCACATGGTCTGGTTTATATACCTATAACAAATACATACGCACAGATTCATTATTGTGTACTTGAGTGTTTTTTATATCCAGAATTCATTATTCAGTGTTTATTGTTTGAATGGCCTTTGTTTTAGCCATCTGATGCTCTTCAGAAACTCAATTTCGTTTCATGTCTGTGAAATGACCACAAAGTGACTTGGCTTGATAGATTCGGGTTTATATAGTCACATATACCCCTACACAAATGACAAAACAATGATCAGAGCCAAGTCTCCATTGGGTTAAATGCAGAGGACACATTTCGTTGTTGAGCACTGTGCGCTGTGGTGTGTCAACAATGACCACTGATCACAAAATTCTAAAAAAAATAAAATAAATTGCATTCTCCTTTCATGCTGCAAACACACCTGTGCCAGAATGGAACCCGGAAACGTGGGGGTCTAGCGAGCATGTATTTACAGAGTTTCACTTCAAGGATTAGGCAGAAAGAGTGCATGGCAACAAAGAACTGGGCTCATAAACATAGTTATTGACAAATGTAAATTTTGTCAACATTTTCTGTGTTCCTTCCATACATGTACACACACACACACACACACACACACACACACACACACAGATGAGCCAAAACATTACGACCACCCCTACCTGATGTGAGTAATGCTGACTATTGGAGCATGTCAAGGTGTCCGGGATATTAGACCGTAACCTAAAATTCAGTACTCATAGTCGACATGCTGAAAGCAGAAGAAATGGACAGGGATAAAGATGCGAGTGACTTTGACAAGCGCCAGATCATTATGGCCAGATGAAGGGGTCAGAGCATCTTCACAACAGCAAGGCTTGTTCACGGTCAGCTGTGGCAAGTACTAAGAGTGGTGTGATCGACCAACAGGGTGTTGGGTGGCCAAGATTCATCAATGAGGAATGTGAATGAGGCCTATCCCATATGGTATAAACTCATTTAGGTATCCAAGTGGAGGAAGAGAGGAGAGACAAGGGGGGGGGGGGACTTTAATGCCCCATTACATTTTGCAGACAGTATTTCGTTATTTTTCGTTATGTTGTGCAAAATGCATACCTCTGGATATGGCCAGCTTTGTTACACATTATAAAACTTTCTGAAAAAGCCCTCAAAATAAATAAATGCCAACAAACAAGCAAGCAAACAAAACTCAATAGACAAGGCTACATGAGACAGGGAACACCCAGTTACTTCAACGTATATTCATCCCTGATTACTTGCATGCATTTTGCAAAAGTGTTTAATGATGGTGACACCTCATGCATATTTCTCGGTCTACTTATAACACCGGAAATATGCAGATCAGACAGCAGGACTATAAAGACTACTCCGACTACTGGTAAGGTACAGGAAGACCACTGCACGGTTGTCACGAGAACTGCATTTTGTCGAACAGAGGCCTTGGAAAGTAGCGAAATGGAAAGCTGTGTAGCACCGTTATGGCCTTAAATGGTGTTCATGCTCTTGCACAGGCCGCAGCTGAGAAATGCACCTAGCAGACCTGGTTAAACAGAAGATCCTGTCCTCCCAGGAATTACCAAGGGGGCGAGGGGGGGCAACTCCCTTCCAGCCTGCCGACTACCGTTTCCCAGGTAATAATTCAGATACCACAACAGCTCCAAATGAAAGCAGAGACAGCACAACAATATTTCACATTTTTTACTCAATGGAGATCTATTGTAGTTGCGAGGTTTTAGTGAACAGCAGTAGAAATATAAAAACTGCATTGTAGTTCCTGTTTTCACGTTTCTTAAGCTTCCTAAGAACATCAATTTATTTAATATTAGATCTTTGTCACTTGGCTGATGTTTTTACAGGGGGGGCCATCAATTTTAGCAGTTACAGAGATGGATATTTTTACCGGAGCAATTTAGGTTACTGTGCTCAAGGGTACCGTCGTTCCAGTCTCCCCTCCTGGGGATCTGAACCAGCAGGGCTGCCAGGTTCGTGGTTTTTACGCCAAATTGGACTAGTCTAGAAACAGGGTCATGGTTTGAGAGAGAAAAAAAAAAGGCGGCGGTTTCTTTATTTTGGACTAGTTTTAAAAAAATACCATTTAAACTTCTAGATCTTCAAAATGAAGGAGATGTGCCTCCAAATTTTGAAGTGACCAAAAAGTACATGGAAAAAATGTCAATTTAGTAATAATTTGATGATAAAATTAGAGAAATCTAATCTTTCACTGAGGTAAATTAAAATACATACACACACACACACACACACACACACACACACTTTCCCTCAGAATGCATGTCATGATTATTGGCACCCTTAAAAATACTCATGAAGAAGATCCAATTCATATATTCACAAGCAGTTCACTGACCACAGAATCAAACCCATTAAAAACATGTGGGGTATGCGAAAGAGAAGAGTCTACAAGCGAGGCTCAAGGTCTCTGAAAGATGGAGCAATGGTCTCAGATGCCTTCAAGATTGCTCTTCCATCTCATCAAGCATTATCAGGGAAGACTCAGTGCTGTTTTCATGGCAAAGGGAAGGTTGATTTCACGACAGAACTTTTCGTGTTATTTTTACCAATGGTGCCAGTAATTCTGGAAGACACGGCATGTTGTACCAGGTACATGTTTATTGGACCTGGCAACCCTGCAAGCCAGTGACCTTCCAGATATGTGCTTAAATGCTGTTCATGCTCCTGCACCGGCCGCAGCTGAGAAATGCACCTAGCAGACCTGGTTAAACAGAAGATCCTGTCCTCCCAGGAATTACCAAGCGATAAAGCCTATCACTGTTCGCCAACCTTTTCAGTGATCTTTTTGTCATTATTTTACAAATATGACCTTGGCTAGATTAACCTAAAAAGACCGTATGCCCGGGAGGAGTTTTATTTCAAACATTGTCCCAAAGTTACATAACTACTTACATGCTGCTTATTTATAGAATACCATGTCTATATGTAGAACGTTATGTATGTTACTCGATGGCAGGACAGCACCGATTCGCTTGAGAATTTAACAGACAAAACTGAGACTACTTAAAGTAATCAGTACACCAACTGCTATACTAGTAATCGTATCTGATTCAGACACACACTTCATATGGGACTTAAAATCTTAAAAGCTTCAAAAAGATCTAACCTTTCAAAGGGGTGAGCAATCTACATACTTTGGGCTGCTGTATTATGTGGACAATTTCGTTTGTCACTGGAGTCGAAACAAGACACTGCAGAGATCGGGCAGTCTCGGGCTATTTACTGCTGCGGGAGCGACAGAGGGGGTCCCTCCACTCCGGGCGTACGGCTGCGTCCTCGCAGCGGCATCGCACACACCGCTATGATGCGACCGGCTATTATTAGGACAGCGCTGGGCAGACTTGGAAATTAAAACCCGACTCCGGATTTCCTTTCCGAGCGGAATCTCCGCGAATCGGAACACGACCGAAAACGGGGGGACGGTCGCGGCGCGGACATACAGCCGGCCTGCCGCCCGTCTTAAGTTGCGCTTAGAAAACTATAAACAAAAAGGTGAGCGCATGGCGCAGGGAGGACAGCCGAGGGGCACGTTTGTCGCTGACAGCTCGGGCGAACGACTCTCCAAACCCGAATTCCTGAAATGCAACACGCTGCTGGCCAGCCCCCCCCCATCTCGAGCCACCAAGAGACACCCGGCCAGCCAGGTCCCCCCGCTATGTTGACTATTGCAACTTCCTAAAAAAGTTAGGCAAGACCCTTCCTTTACAAATTTACGCTCACCGAAGCAACATGGTACTTAGTAGGCCGTGACACTAAAGCGGAGGAAAAAAAATCCTCCGAATCACCGTGTCTCCCACAATAACGTTTCAGTTTAACTAGCTAATTAGCTAGTGAGCCGGCTGGCTCCGCGGGACCGCTCGCCAGAACAGCTTGTCAAACGGCATCAACTTACCCAGGACAGCCAATTTGTTGAAACGGCAGAGCGTACCTCACATACACAAACAGCCGCATGCGGCGCGTTCTTATTGTCCTAATATAATATTAGCTTGAATGTGGCATTCACACAGACTCGCAGCTATTTAAAACCAAAGGAAGCCACTTTAAAATGCTTTATAAAAAAAGAAAAAATCATCCTACCTGCCACTGTCAGTCGCTCTTAATTTTCCTCCCCGCTTCCACCACTCCACTACTGAACCGCAACAAGCCCCGCCTCCTACTGCCCGCTTTTCATTGGCTATTCGGGAGCGAATCTCTGGAAGGTGTTCCGGTCAATGGCCAAGTCAGGTGTCTGTCAAGCGGATCCAGCCGGGATTTCCGTTCGGGGGATTGTAATGCGCGTGCGCGCGACGTGAACGCCGAGGAACGCCTAGCTGACAGGGTTTTTAACACGCGGCGGGACGTCTTCGATTTGAACGCCTTTATATTTGGTATCTTTAAATATCTACCTGGTATATACGGTTGATGCTATGAAATAATGCAGGAAGCAATAGGGCTTTTTAAAATGTTCTAATTCTTTTGGGATAAACCTAATTAGGAGGATAGAATGGCCTTGTATGTGAATGTGCTTCGCTGCACTCCCATTTTTAGTGAGACTGGTAGAGTTATGTGGAAGATTCCAAGACGTTTCCAAAACTCAAACAGAATAGCACATAAGACCAGTCTGTGGTAGTGTAATCAGGTTAAATATTCAGTGTCCATATGATTATTGTTTTGAATCCTGTGGCTGTCAGAGTCATTCATATTGACTTCATTCATTCATATTACTTGTATATCGTTTTGGGCAAAGGTGTCTGCTAAGTATAGAAAAATAAAAAAAACATCTTTGAGACCTCTGCTGACTGAGATATGCCTCAGAGCCCCCTGTGACCCTTACCAGGATACACAGTTGAAAGGTAATAGATAGATAAACATTTTTAATAGGTACATAACACTTTACTTACAAAGTGTATGTGGGTAAGGCGGATAGTTTACCATTGAACATTGAGTTCAGTGTATCACAATTATGAAATCCTCCCCCAAAAAGCTTAAAATACTTTTCAGAAGCAGCCAGTGATGTGGTGGGTTGCTTTAGCTGTTATTTACACAAACACTATCTCCACAGATATGATTAAGGGATAAATTTACACTTGATAAGTAAATTTGGAAGTTTTTAAGTAAAGCGATGATTAGCAGCTGAAAAGACGGACTTATAAATCTCCCACAATTCCACGCTGGGGCTTTAGATTTCTCTTTCTCTGCACTGCTAGTCTCCTACAGTGTGGCCTGAGGGGTTGGTCCCTTCATTAGCTCATTGTCCTCAGGGTTTCCTGAAAAGGCATTTAATTTCTCTGCTGTCTGTTTTGTTCTAGTGGATACTTGAAATGCCACATAAATGAACAAGGGCTGGCTAGGGAATGTACACACAGTCAGGCTGTTTACTTTATAGCAACAAAACGGATTCAGAAATTGAGACAACTAAATGAAAGAGCCAGAAAGTAATTCATTTCAGGTCAGTAGTTTAAAGGTACAAATGATAAATGGCCATGTCTGCATAGTATGTTGGTGTTTCAGCCAGGAGCTAAGAATGCAATAAGAAAGTGATGTGAAAAAAAACAATTTTGAACAACCAAGAGATTGGCTTGCTCAGAATCAACTTCACATTCATGGATATTTGCAAACAAAATTACAGCACAGAAAGCCAGCTATTTAAATTGTAAACAGTATCTCAATACTACCAGCTGGTCTGGCTATTTATCAGGAGATTAACATCTGCTACAGTACGACTCTTTTTCGCTGCTCATTCAGTTTTAAATCCCACAAAGGACAAAGCCTTATTTTCTCAAGACTCTGATAGTAAATGGAACCTTTCATAGTCTTTCACTGTGTTTGAGCATATCAGTGTCAACAGGCACAATTCGGACACAAAAACATTCATATAACCCACATGACTACAAGGAGAATATGCAAGCACTATATGCAGAGTAGGAATCACACCCACAGCCTTCAGAGTGTAGAATGAGGCCAAAGTGATAACTTTTATTGCAAGATAGTTTTTTTTTTAGCAGAGCACTAGACGACAAAGAAGTTAAAAAAAATCCACTTTCAGTTATGAGTGATTGGTGTTATCAAACTAAGCATGCAAAAGCATGCTTAGTTTGATTAAGATTTCTATATTAAAATATAAAGGATTGGAAATATTCTGAAATGAAAAGATAGCATGGCATGAATAAATTAGCCAATGAGTACATAATTTATTCATTAACTTAATAAAAATGACAAATTTGAGGAGTACCTCATCAGACGAAGGAACTAAAGCTCAAAGGTTTTCACTGCTGTTTCATAGCATTAACTTTATATAAGATACTCCACACATATACTGTTTAAAATAAACGGTAAATGTGCACTCAAATAATCAGGTACATTATGCACATTTTTTTGTGTTTTAATAAACTAGAATAAATTATTTAGGCAAATAATTTTAGGGTTTGACATGATGCATAAAACTAGTATTGATCGAAATATTGAAAACTACTTGCAGCCAGCCTCCTCGGTAAACAGCACCCCCCGTGGCCAAAAATGATAGGACAATGTTTTCCATTATGATGTTGTCTCATGAATACAAATAGACAACTACTGTTCTGCTTCCCAGCCTTATACAGTACAAATAAAACAACTTTAAACACATCGATCTAAGAAATCGTTGCGACTATTATTTTGGAAATTATTAATTAAATAATTATCAAAAGAATAACACGCTTCACGCTTCCTCCAAACCCATGATATCTTTGAATAATATAATGTAAAATTAACATTGATGTAAAAGTTAAAAATGGGGCCGTTTAAATATTTCTAAAATATTTTATTGTATTTATTAGAATACATATTAGTGTAAAAATGTTTTTTGTATTTTAATTTTATTTTATTTTGTAATGAATCTAGTGTTGTCCAGCTTGTGTACGGGGATTTACTTTTTACTTTAGCCTTTACTAACAAGTAATTATTTAAAAATAATCACCATCAAAAATCTCAATGTCATTAAAATATTTAGTATCGGTATCAAGAACAGAACTTCATATAGCATTTGCGTATTGAATTATAAAGGTGTCCAAACGGAGACACAAATCACGGTGCGTGCGACGGAACATCGTTTTAACTGATAACGCGACATGCTCTTCCTGGTTCAACTTCGCTGGAAACCTCGCGAGATTATCGGGCGTGATTTGCTTCTTCGTAGGAAAAAATAAGGTGGGAGATTGGCTGATCATCCTGCTCTGATCCTGTCAAAATATTATAACTGCTTCTCGTGCCCCAGCGTTAAATTTTTATTTCCGAGTTGCCGGTGAAACGGGTGCCGAGGAGTCTGGATATCGTTGACTGATCTAGTCACGTAGGGGAACTTCACCAACTCGAGCTGTCGTTTATCGTTTAGGCAGCCAGATAGTTGCTCGCTAAGTTAGTTGTCAGCTGGATTGCGTTTTCATTGACTGCCGAGGCCTCTCCTCATTTGTAGGCAGAGGCACAAACATCTTTGAGTGTGTATGTTTTCTAACTTACTGCGTGTTGTTTCCCGGCAACACCTTTGCACAGATAGTCGCCAGTGTGTTCCCAGAAGCCAGCCCAGCCTCGATCGAAAGAGGAATCCAGCCCTACGTGTTCGATCGCTGGGGCGTTTATATGAGCGTTATAGCTAAATGGCGTCTGACACTAGTGACACAGAAGAATTTTACGATGCGGCCGAAGATGTCAGTCTGAGCCCTTCTCCAAACGTGTAAGTTATTAGCTCTTATTTTTCTCTGTCCGCTGGACTGTGCGCGCAGTCGGCAGGAAGTGTGAAACTTGTTAGCATAATATGGGCGTTGATGAAGTCTGCTGGAGTAACTGGCATTTACGATGTATTAGCTTGCACTGTGTTCAGACTTGTAAGCTTTACTACTCTCACATTGGTGAAATTCATATAGCCGAACGTCCTGGAAAATAAAAAGAAAGCGTAAGAATTTGTTTTCGATGTATGCAAAAAAATAAAATAAACTGCGACGTGTTGCCCACATAACTTCTTTCCCCCCTCTTATGATTTGGCAGGAACGAATCAGTATTTTATATAGATGTTTTGTGTAAAGATCACTCGTGTGACCATTAAATTGATACACTAATGATCACACTTCGCAAAAGATTTTTGACAACCTGCCCCTCAAACAGATTCCATACAGTGGTGGACTGCGTTCTTATTTTTAAAGATACCTTCATATGACGGTTTTACAGTTGGAAATAAGCGTATTAAATAGCTACCTTTGTTAACGTAAAACGTTTGCAGGTATTCTATCACGCATCGCAGCTGTTCCATAAGATCGGCTGGCTCTCATGGATCATCAGTCATGACAGGCACATGATAAAATCAGTAGTGACTAAGCTCAGCACCTAATCTCTAACTAGTTGTTGTTTTAAGAAGGAATTTTGACTGCCGCCTTACTCAAATATTTAAGCACAGGTTTTGCCATGAGTCTGGTAAATATTCTAGTTGTTTTCATTATGAAGACAGTCTTTGTATGTTTGATTTTTTTTTTATATTAACTGTAAGTTTATTTATAGAATTGCTGTGGCCTTATAGCTTTCTAAATCCCAGTTCAGTCTACTACATGTATCATATTAACGGGATCCACAGCATTTAGTACCTGAAAGCTGTGAACTCGCTTCTGATTGTGACAGAAGGCCAGTGACTGCCTCGCTTGTACATACAACCGACCGAAATTATGAGGGCGGTTGCGCACTTCAGTAAATACCAAGTCTCAGCCCCAGTTCCTTTTTCATCATTTGAGTAAGACGTTTGTTTAACATGTGGGACAGACCTTGATCTGAAAATCTGGATGCCACATAAATAAGCATATTTTCAGTTTGCCTGATTCATTCAAAAGTGAACTTGTGTTACCTGTTTTATTAAGTCCGCGTCTTTTGGAAGTATCCCAAATCATCTTTCAGTTGGATCATCACATGTTCACCCTTTTGTGATTCAGTTCCCCTTGAAACGCTCAGTCACTGTCACATCTCATATGTTCCTTGTGTAGACATGTTAAGTAATTTCCAGTTTGTTTTTTTTCTTTCTCAGGTCACCTGAAAAATTTGCCTTACTTGAAAAAAAGGTATGTGCTGGAAGTATGTTGTGCTTTTTAGCAGACACAATTAAATACAAAAGTTCTTTTAAAAAATTTATTTGCATTTTTATTTGTTTAAAATCAGCTCGCACCTTCTTGGTGTGTATGAAAGTGATTCAAGGGCAAAATCTTCATTCATACCATGAACAGAACGGCATCGGCGTTCAATTAGAAATCATGGCACACGGTGACATTTCACACGTACAGGGGGTAGATCATCCTTAGCAAACCTGTTAAAATTAGTCTGCAGCACTTTCAGAAGGTTATGACACTGTATTTCCTGATCATAGTCTTGTACCTTGACATTTACACACCATGAACTCTAATAGCTTTGTCAAGGTAGATTTCCCACCTACAAACCCTCAGAGATTGAAATCCTGCAGATTTTAGATCATGTTTCAACGGTTTTGTATCTGAAACACTACGCAGGGCGATTCCATACCCAGGTAATTACTTTGGTAACCCTAAGGGACTGCGCAGTGAGATGTGAGGCCACAATGTTTCTCTTTAGCTGGGCTTCACACAAAGCCAAGATGTTGCATTTCCCCTCTACAGGAACTGCTCCTTTTCAAGTCCAGTTCAACTTCCTCTATGTTCAAAAGTGGCTTTCGCCGCCTACTTGAAGTATCTAATGTTAGTTCGCTAAATTTACTAACATTTGCAGAATGTAGGCATTATTTTGGCAGACGAGGTGTCTGATCATGTTGACTCGGGATGCCGACTCAGTGGGGCCTTTGTAACCCGCCCTTAGTCTGACCTTGATTCAGGCGGGTGTCTCATGGCCCCTCTTATTTGATACAGGTTCCCCCCAGAGTGGACTGAAACTCGCTCAAAGTCCCTGGGAACAATTTGGGAGGGGTCAGGGTTTCCATCTCTGTGAAATGTCTTTATTTTTTCCGGCATTATTATGCAACTCGAGTATGCATGCCCCGTGATATTGCCTCTCTGAATGTAATTAATGTCAGCCTAATTACTGATGTAAACTAGTACAGCTGGTGGTGAATCGTAGCTGCTTTTTGCTTCTCCAACACATGCTACTCGCCAGATCTGATGCTGATAACCTGGGCTGCTCATCCCTGTTCCTGGAGATCTACCACCCTGCAGATCTTAGGGGCACCCTAATTTGTATAGACCTAATACGGATAATTCAGTCTCTCAGTAGTATCTTAATACTGGATCCACCTATGTTAACATAGATGATTATCTCTATCAGGTGTGTTAAATTAGGGCTGCGCCTAAACTCTGCAGGATGGTACATCTCTAGAAGCGGGAATGAGCAGCTGTTTGGAAATTAGGTTTTTTTTTTTGTTGTGTTTTTCGTCTAATGGGATTCCAGAGAAAATGTGAAGGTAACAGCTGTTGCTTCAGTTGGCTGTAATTATGTCTTGAGATTCCGTTCTCATGGATGCCGTAAATCAGGAACTGGCGTGTCCGTGAGGGCATCCACAGCCAGTGAATGGCACCCTCATTAAACATACTATAGAAGGAAAAAAAAAGTTTCCACTTGTATGGATTTCGAAATGACTCCTTGGGAAGTTTCACTGATCGAGTAGACGTGTGGCGGCCGGCATCAATATTTACCTACCAGTCAATGCTCAGTGTGCTGGAGTAGAAAAATGCTACTTGTTCTGTGCGGACAGAAACCCCTTCATGAACACACATGGTAGCGGTGAATCTGTTCTTCTTTGTGAGTATCTAGCCAGTAAAATGAAGTCGCAGTGGGAATTATTTGAAATAAAGGAAAATGCATTTAGTGCCGCCAGGCATGTTATGATAATGCACTGTACTCGAGTGGAAATGCGGCACGTGATTCCTAAAACCCTTTAATCGCTGTGGATGGAGAAAGGCCTGGATGAAGGTGATGTTCAGTTCGTGTCCGGTATATTGTGTACAAATGAAATTCAAGTCCGTTCTAAGACATGGGAAGATCGCCACTGTTCGTGTTTTTTTTTCTCTGATCTGGCAGCCATTTCGCAGTAGTGTAGTGATATCGTGGGGGTGTTGTTGTGGAGGAGAGTGGCTCGAAGCTGAAGCCCAGGAGCTTCCAGCTTTAGACAAGGCTCTCATCCAGGGTTCCGTCATCCATTGTTCCCTTGCCTGCCTCTCCTGGTACAAAAAACACACTGTGACATCAGAGCCTGGCTTCAGGGTGTATTTATAAGCTCTGCTCTTTATGATATTAGAACAGCATTGTAACAGACAAGGGCCCTCCACCTCCGTCACATGGAGAATCGATAATATCAGATTTTGCGATTTATGCTGGTGTCCATCAGCACAACGGGTAGGAGCTCAGCAGATAGGAGGACGTTGTCGTCGTTTTATCCAAATGAGTGTTTATCTCGTTTCTGCTGAATGGCACTGGGCCTTCAGACAGATGGGGGGATTAGAGATGCTGTTTGAATCAGGTCGAACGTTAAAGCCAGACTAAGCAGGATCACAGCATCGTAATGGTGAGTTGCAGTGATTAACGGTCTGTGAGAATAACTACAGACAGGCTGTTGTCTTTTGTGCCTGTCTTACTGCAGGAGACTGGTGACCTCACAGTACGTGATGCAGCTCCGCCTGAGGACTCCATCCAGGTGTGTTTCCCACGACCCGACTCTTAACCTCCTCCCCAAGCTGATCTCTGATCATCTGATCTCCCATTCTTCACCTTCTAATGTCTGGCACGGCTGTTATACTTTTGAAGATTTATCTTAATAGAAGCAAAGCGATGTGATGTTGATTTTTACCTGGCAGGGCTCCAATCAGATACAGCCACAAGGGACCCCCCCATGCCGTGGTTATAGGTCAGCCAGTTTGGCCCCGTCCTCTGCTCTGGCCTTCCCCTTCTGGTCGGGCCACCAGTCGATCACGCGTGTTGGTGGGAGCGTGTGAGAGGGTGCTCGCCTGTTTTGTCTCGCTGCCGCAAACGTTGGCGAACCTCCTACATCAGTGTCTGGATTCCTTCCTGTTGGGAGCGCAGCCCGAGATTAAGTCGCGCCGGGGTTTTTGTCGGCCGTCAGAAGGATGATGTCTTTAAACTGCCGTTCTGTAAATATCGTCCACACCCTGTCATCAGCAATGTAGCAGCCCAAGTAAATTTGCAGATTTATCATGGAGCAGACCTTTTATTAAACTGAGCTGGGAAATAGTGTCCACATAGTGCGCTCAAACTATTGGTTGAGGGTTTTAGTGCCTCCATTCCCCTTTTTCAGAAAGTGGACTTTGGTTTGTGTTTGCTGATGGAATATAGTTGGGGACCCCTGCAAAGAGTATTCAATTCCCTTCTGCTTCCAGATTATCGATAGCATCATCGAGGAGAGCCAGAAGAAGAGCTCTACCGCAGATGATTCGCTGCTCACCGACAACAGAGAAGCTTGTGAAGGGGGTGGGCCCCAAGGGGCGGGGCCAGGAGGGGGCGGGGCCATAGATGAGGACACGGGTCAGCAAGAGACTGATGCAGGGCCTCTGTCCGTAGAACTGCAAGCTGTGGTTGAGATATCAAAGGTTCCTGTCGAGGTCCATGATGAAGAGCAGGATGCTGGGACGACAGCCCCCACCGACGGGGCCCTTGATGCGCCTGGCTCGACAGCCGAGGCAACCCGGGCCGCCACACCTCCAGATGTCACCAGTGTCCTGGTTCCAGAAGAACCACGCCCTCTGCAGCTCGGTCCGACCGCAGATCCCAGCACAGCGGACATTCTGCAGCAGGTCTCTGACAGCACCAAGCTGGCTGACCAGGACCCCCTCGCCCCCAGCAAGCCCCCTCGGCAGTTCATCGTGGAGCCGGACATCGTGGCCAGCACCAAGAAACCGCCGCCCGTACGACCCCCCCTGCCCGGCGGGGCCCCCCCTCCACGTCCTCCTCCCCCGTCGCGCCCTGCTCCCCCCCCTCGCAAAAAAACTCAGGAGACGCCACGCCCATCAGCACTGGAAGGTAAGGGAGGGGTCTTCGATTATACACGCGCTCCTCAACTAACTATGGGGGCGTGTAAAGTCGAAAATGAAAATGATGTCATAAGTAAATAACTACTGTCACTGAATATATAATCAAATAATTACCGTAACTGACTAAATACCAGTAGTTGAAAAGTAAATAAATGCATACAAGTTTATTTGGTTAAAAACAGAAAACGACACCATATGATACATTGTTAATCACTGTATGAGATGTTAACGGCCGCGGTCCCTACAGAGAATGGACGCGATACTTTATAGATGCTGCCTTTGCCCCGACATCAGTAGAAAGTATCGTCCGGTGAATTTTAACCTTATTAATAGCATGTCTAGAGATCACAGCGTAACCCTGGCATTAACCTACATACAAGTGTTATTACTGTTCATTAAGGCTCACGAGAACTGCAGTTACTTAGCAGTGTTACACTCTTAAATGTACTTATAATGCTCTGTAATAAGATATGTGTCACATATCACTGGGGAGGCCTGTGCAGGAAGGCCTTTGGCGGTGCACAGTTTCATCTCTTGTTATATGTATAACTGCGACTGCCTTCCCTGGCTGTGATGATTCTTCGGTGTTACTTGGACAGTAAACCAAGCACAGTAATTAGGTTAAGTAACTGTGCTTTAGGGTACAGCGACAGGCCAGGGTGATGAAGAAACCTTTTTGTGTGACTCTGCTGCTCCCTTAAAGATTATCGTCTGAGGTAGAGTGGTTGGGGTGAAAAGCTGCTTCTTCTAACTGTTTTTTGGTTTAATTCGTTTCTCATGGAGTGAGGTTGAGACCCCAAAGTGCTGACAAAACCCCCAGATCGGAGGCAAATCAGTGTGCAATCAGCGCTGGTAAATCAGTGTGCAATCAGCGCTGGTAAATCAGTGTGCAATCAGCGCTGGTAAATCAGTGCTCGATCGCTGTATGTGAACTATTAAAAAAAAAATTAAAAAAACCAAACGCGACCCGTCGGAGTTGCTGATGTATGGTAGACGCTCATTGAATATTTACCATGTTTAATATCTCGACCTATGGGTGACTCCAAATCCTGTGAGTGTGAAAAGTGTCGAGGCACAGCCAGTGAGAGGGCAAGACACAGGGTGAGGTGAAGCCAGAGGGAGGAGTTTTAAAAAGGTGCAAACAGTTCAGTTTGTTTTAGAAACTGTTCTTAGTGTTCAGGGAGATGTATACACAAACACACACGCACACTTTATATGCCGGGTCACTAAAGACCTAAGTTATGTGATACTGTTTCCCTGAATGTTCTGTGCATTTGAGTGTTAATATGTGGTGCGTTTGTAAATGTCGAGCATATTGGTCATCTGATTAAAGAGTTGGAACAATTCGTAGTGTGTTGGCAATAGAATTGTGATTTCCCGGTGTTGATCACATGTGTGATTTCGTGACAAAGCATAGTTTGGAGACCAGACAGACTTGTCAGCGATTCCTCCTGGTGAAAGATCTTGTACTGTGTGAGCCCCAGTTGCTCATCAGTCATGTCAAACCACAACGACTTAGACTCCCGATTACAAGACGACAAATTGTGTAGCGTGAACAGCACAGCGATATGACAACTTCATGTCATGTAGTGTGAACTTGGCATTAGTGTGTGACCCTGGAGCGGCCTAGCCGGCTCTCCGTTCCTCATGCGGGTTCTCCTTCAGTGTCCTCAGAACAGCCTGCGTCCTTTGGCCTGGTGTCGCCCAACACTGCCGTGGACTTCATCACCAAGGACCTGCAGCACTCCCTGGACTTGGCCAGTGCCACCAGTGGGGACAAGGTGGTTACCGCCCAGGTTGGTACCCAGCCCTCTCAGTGGAGCGAAACCCAGTCAAAGTTTAATTTCAGGGTATCCGGGGGATGGATTGTGTTTTATCATCAGCCATATTTGCCTCCCAGAAGCTGATAGTCTCCATGTTGTATTTTTGTGGGTTACATCTTTCAGCAAGAAGATTGTAAAAGCAATGCTTTAGTCTTGCTCTGTGCCTTACTGTGACTCTGTGAATTTCCCTTTAAATGTCTGAATTTTATGCCACGAGAATTTGTGCATGCACATTGGTAACGATTCTGCAGTGCGTAGTGGGTATGTGCCTAGCTGATCAGAGATTATGAAAATTTGCCGGTCGTCCCAGGCATTCCAGCCGACTGGCTTTATATTGAAGCGTTTGGTGGCCCACTGTAGGCTGTGTCTGTGTGTGTGGTCCTAGGAAAGCGGCAAAGCGGCGGACGGACAGAGTTCAGCAGCCAGTGAGGGCCAAGCACCAGGACCCCAGCGGCCGCGCTCCAACTCTGGCCGTGAGATGACCGACGAGGTAGGAGGCAGTCGACGGTGCTTGTTGCCATTAGCCGTGGGCGCGCCGTCACTAACACCTCTCGGATAACTGTGGAACCTCTCGGAACAGTTCTGTTCCTAGAAAATGGTTTTCCTCTTTTATGCGATGTTGGTACCATGACCAAGGTAGTGTACTTATGCATTTCATTACCACCCAACTGTGCAGAACGTGTGTTTAGGAAGGTGTCACAAAAAATATAAAATAAATAAATAAACAAACAGGGTGACTCAGTGTCTACGGTTACGTCGCTCTCTTAGACGAACAGTCGTGTCTTTGAGACTTTGAATGACAGAATCCCCTGATGTATATGGAAATGAACAGTGCCAGAACATTTGATGACTTAGGATGATAATTTTTTAATTTTTTTGCAAGGGTTATCCACTTCATTTTCGTTTATCTATAAAAACGATTCTTGCAGAAGCATGCTTTTCTCGGTTTGTAGATCATTTACTATAATAGCCTTGTTATGCTATAATAGCTCTTTGTCATGTGTTACAGTCCAGATTTTGTGGCGATAAGTTTCTGCTTATAGTAAATTTACATTCTTCCCTTAGTCATCTTTGGCATGGTGATGTAAAGGTATAGATTCTCCATTATTCAGGCTCATGCCCACTGGCATGTTCGGCAGGATTCTGGCTGTAGTCTGAGGTGTGTTTGCGGTGTAATATTCCAGGCCAGTTGTGATGTGAATGAAAAAGCCCAGGTTAGAGCATCTTAACTGGCCAGACCTCTCATGAGGGCAGAATGTAGCATGGCTAACCACTATACTAATGGGAAGGACTCTTAAATGGAAGGCTGTCGGATCAAGAGTCAAGAGGGGCTAATCGCTCCAGGGACATATCAGACTGTGGAAAAGGAGATTAACTGTAAGTCTCTTTGGATGGAAAGACCTAAGCAGCTGAAGGTAAGTGGTTTTTAAGATGCCGTCTGCTCTTCCTCATTGGTTCTTCACATGCCGTCTCTGATAGGAGATCCTAGCCAGCGTGATGATCAAGAACCTGGACACGGGGGAGGAGATTCCACTCAGCCTGGCCGAGGAGAAGCTGCCCACGGGAATAAACCCGCTGACACTGCACATTATGAGGAGGACCAAAGAATATGTCACGTAAGGAGGACTCTCCAGACAGATATTTGAATCCGTTGTGAATGTCTTACATCTCGATCGCTGCTTCTTGAGTGTGAAATTTCTTTATCTCTAGTCATCTTGTATACATTAAGTTGCCCTGTAACAGTGTACTTTGTTAAGGTTTTATTTGGAGTGGGTTTGAAAAAGATACAGTCTGAATATCTAGCTAAATAATAAGTTGGATCAGTCGTCTACAGCCAGCTATGTTCTTGTTTATTGTAGTTCCCTCTCTGCTCCCGTTTAGTTGATCTTAAGAGTGACCGTTGTTTCAATTCATGTATGCAAGAGAGGCATGGAAGGAACTGTCTTTAGAACATTAGCACAGAATATATATTTACTGGATTTAGTTGATAGATGAGCTGTTCTCCATGAGAACATATCAGTCATTACCATTGGTTTCTCAGTAGTGCAACTTGACAAGCTGTCTAGGGGTCGTATTTTCTGGGATTAGTGCACTCGTTGCCTGGTCTAACCCAGTACAGAAAGTAGATTAATGTTGCACATTTCGTTCTGACAGCTCTGTGTTCTGATGTATTGCTTCACCAAGTTTGCTGTCGGATGACACATATTGCCAGCGGGGTTCGGCCAGCCTGTTCTGTCTTTCAGGAATGATTCGGCTCAGTCTGATGACGAAGAGAAATCCCACACCCAGCTGAGCGACACCGACGGAGGAAAGCTCAAACAGAGGACGTAAGAGTAAACACTGCGCTCATACTGCAGCAAGCTACTTTAGTGGCCTTCAGGTGGCAACTTCTGCCTGCCGTTTCTGCTGCAACTTCACAGGTCCTCCGCTGTGGCTGTTCATCTCACCCTTTTTTTTTTTTTTTTTTGTCAGACAGAAATAAGTCAGTTTTTATTAACCAGATGGTATTTACATTTTTTCTTCTGACCTTGTGTTGCTCAAAATTGCACGAATCGTCTTGTAATTGTGCTGTTGGATGTTTGAAATTGACGCTGTTTTCATATGAATACCGTATGTACTACATTAATGGTTGAGAACTAGGCTTTTAATGAGATTCAGGACATACTGTGTAAGTATGTGATTTTGGATGCACTCTTGAGTTTAACTGAGATGATTGTCAGGACACTACCTGTCTATAACCAGAATGTCATTTCCATGTGTTAATGATGTAGTACTGGCTTCATGCAGTCGAACAGATATATGGAAAAATATATAGGGACATTATTATATTTTTGTTTAGTTGTCACCTTAAACTAAACAGAAAAAGGGTCGATGGGGAGATATTTAATAGAAATTTACATCAGCCTGCATTTTATCACTTTGAGCATGTTTGCAAGAATCATATCAGAGTTTAATATTAGTGTGTTTGGTCATTTTTTTTAAATTGTTGATCTGAAGCGAAAGTTTTCTTTCCAGCACACAGCTGAAGAAGTTCTTGGGCAAGTCTGTGAAGAGGGCCAAACACCTAGCAGAGGAATATGGAGAGAAGGCTGTCAACAAAGTCAAGAGCGTCCGTGATGAAGGTAAGGCTGGGAAAAGCCACATGGCAGACAGGTGTTCCTCGTGACAGCTGTTTTTGTTTGTTTATTTGCCTTTATTTAGTCTGCTTAGCAGTTGTGACCGACGTGCCTCGTGTTTCAGTGTTCCACACGGACCAGGATGACCCGTCCTCCAGTGATGACGAGGGAATGCCATACAACCGGCCGGTCAAGTTCAAGGCTGCCCACAGCTTCAAAGGACCTTTTGACTTTGATCAGATAAAGGTGGTCCAGGACCTGAGTGGGGAACACATGGTAAGCGTGTGTGGTGTGGATGGGAGTCTCTCTCTGTCTGTCTCTGTCTCTGTTTGTCCATGTGAGTGTGTATAAGTACCTGTGTAGTATTTTTTTCTACTTCATGTAGAGCTTTCTGTTGCATGTATGTGTATAACTGTTTGTTCTGTTATTATTAAGCTAGTTTAGTTGATCTCTAGTTGTCATTTTTTTGTGATAATCGCTATCAGCTGCGGAGAGTTTTGTTAAGGTCCTGCTGATTTGCCCCCAGACTGCATACTTCTATGCACATCGCCATGGGGATGGAGGGAACAGAGGACACTGTGTCAGCTGTGTATTTGCATGAATGTCCCCAGAAGACCAGGCATTCCTGCCCTGTCTTATGTCCCTTTGTCTGGGAAACACCATGGATCTTTCCAACCTTGGAATGACAATCACTGAACATAAATTTATGGATAAAAATTATCTAAAGCTCGACAATTTCTTCCTAGCATTGTAAGGTGTCTCCGTATTCATGGCTCTTTCCCCATCCGCCTTGGAGTTAAATCCGCATGAGCTTCTTCACCATGTATGAGTATATAAATAATACTTCCCTGTTTAAGATTCTGGAAAGTTCCGTGTCTTGACTCATGGTGAACCCTCCCTTCCCCAGGGCGCCGTGTGGACGATGAAGTTCTCTCATTGTGGCCGACTGCTAGCCACTGCTGGCCAAGACAACGTGGTCCGCATCTGGGTTCTGAAAAACGCCTTTGACTACTTCAACAACATGAGGATCAAGTACAACACGGAAGGTAGAGGCACCAACCGCCTCAGTATCTCACACTCTGCATGCGTTTAGGTTGGGGCTTGGCTATATTCGGTTGGGATGTCCGAACTCACTTCCCGAATTCCGCCCATACAGGCCGTGTTTCTCCGTCCCCCTCACAGGAGAGCTTGAACTCCTCGAAATCTGACACAGATGGTGGGGTATGTCGCACAGATTCCATTACACTTTGCTGTGCTATTTATGCAGATTAATTCGGATTAAACATTGCTAATAAAGCAGGCTATTTCCAGGTAGTCAAACCTGCAACCCTGTGGTCACGTGTCCCGTATCTCTGACCTTGACAACACTGTCTCCAGTTCCCCAGTATCCATGAGGATCCAGACACGGAGGACAAAAATGTCCCTTTTCGCCAAGTTCCCTTCTGTAAGTACAAGGGCCACACAGCCGATCTCCTGGACCTGTCCTGGTCAAAGGTACGTGGCCATCGACCTGCTAAAGGCCATTTGTCTGTTTGGAATAGTCCACATTTCATGTAGTTTGCTAACAGTTCTCGTTTCTAATCGCTTGTCTGTAGAACTACTTCCTGTTATCCTCCTCAATGGACAAGACGGTCAGGCTGTGGCACATATCAAGGAGAGAGTGTCTCTGCTGCTTCCAGCACATTGACTTTGTGACAGCAATCGCCTTCCACCCTAGAGTGAGTTTGTTACTCTATCCTAGAATGACTGGTGGCAGGGACTTCAGGAAGGTGGTCTACCGTCTCTGTGGGGGATGTCTTGAGTTGCCTACAGTCACAGAAGGACGTGAAATGCTTGGTTTCCAACTCGGGGTCTTTCATTACCTTTGTCTCGCAGCACTCTAATGGCAGAAGTTCATCATCAGCATCAAACATGGACAGTTTGATGTGGTTTCGCCTGCCAGTTCTGCTGCCATTTTAATCCCCTCCTCTCCCTCCCCTTCCCGCCACGGCAGGACGACCGATACTTCCTGAGTGGTTCATTGGACGGCAAGCTGCGGCTCTGGAATATCCCAGACAAGAAAGTCGCACTGTGGAACGAGGTGGACGGGCAGACACGCCTCATCACTGCTGCCAACTTCTGCCAGAACGGGAAGTACGCCGTCATCGGCACCTACGACGGGCGCTGCATCTTCTACGACACTGAGGTAGTCTGGCTTCCACTTATGAACTCTGCAGTGGTGCAGGCAGTCTGTTTCGAGCACCTCTTGCTAGACTGATCATTGGCTGTAGAGAATGACTTTGGAATTTGATTCTATTGGAGTTTGCAGCAGAGTCAATTCTGTTGTTTAATTGGGTCACGTCCATTTGATATGGTCTCCTGGAAACCATATGGATGGAGGGTGCTTCTCTAAGGAGGGAACTGGACAATTTTATAGGTTCCACAGAAATTAAGGTAGCTGATTACGAGAAAGACCTCGGTGTATATGTTGATGCTTCCATGTCCTACTCTCGCCAGTGTGGGGAAGC
>JAODLD010000002.1:2209841-2251866 GCA_026781065.1 Mormyrops boulengeri
CCCCCCCCCCCCCCCCCACCCCACCCCCCCCCCCCCCCCCCCGGCCCCGCCCCCGCCCCCCCCCCCCCCCCCCCCCCCGCCCGGTCCCGGGGGGGCCCCCCCCCCCCGTGTTTTTTTTTTTTTTTTTACAAAGGATAATTTGTTTTTAGCATTACCGTTCAGTAATTGTTTTGTCATTTATTTTGAGCTTTGATAAAGCTAAGTGAAATGTAAATACCTTCCAGTAAAAAAAAAAAACAAAATACAAAAACCAATGAAGTAACAATCGTAGGGAACAGCACCTAAGATGTTATTGATGGTTTACTCTGTTTCCTTTAGAGGAAATGTTTAAGACATACAATAAAAGACCCCCCCAAAACGCTCTCTGCTCTGCTGCTTGGACAGGTGACAAGACAGTTATTGAACTAGCACAAAGTCCCAAAAAGCACTGTAGGGTTCCATTCCCAGCAGCATCGTGGCAAACTTGCGGGAATCTATTCTGTGTAAAATGATGCCAGTTCAATCATGAGGTTGCTGCAGTTTTACCACCTTCGTAGTCATGAGGAAACGTTTTGATGTTTGTACAAGGCTGTTGTGGGCAAAAAAACTGAAAATACAGAAGACTAAAAAGACCGCAAGACATGCATCGCTGCCTCTACAGACTGCCAGTCGCCTCTGTGAAGTTGACAAAAAGACCAGTGATCTGATAGGGTGTGAACAGTTTCATATGGTAGGTCTCAAAAGCGGAGGGTCTGTATTCATTTACTACAAAGTAATAATAATCCTCACCCCTCCCCCACAAAGTTCTAAAACAACCTTTAAAAAGAGTAACAAGTCCACTCTCCCACCCCCCCCATTGCACAAATCAGCAAGATATTTACATCATTTAAAGCTCAGACAAGCTACAGAGGACTTCAGCTCACCTTCACAAGTGACCTGCATCTAACTTGCAGGAACTGTGTTCTGAGGCATAATGTAAAATGTGCACACATTCATACCAACACCACTGATCTCTGCATTATACACGCATGAATTTAACAGCAATATATCAGCACTAACTTTCGGGTGGTTCCTCATAGCACTAATCTGCACACTAGAGAAGAACAGAACCATCTTAACAGAACCCAGCAACAGTTGCTGGAAAAGTAAATTAAGCATATTACTGGTTTAGTTTGTAATGCAGGCAGACAAAACGAGACCAGCATGTCTAACTGGTTGTATTTTGTGTATAGAATGTTTTATATTACAATAAGTTGTCACATGACATATACAAGAGATGTAATATTCAGGTAGGTGAGATCAGGACTAAAGTTGTTTATTGTAAAGTTTTAGGAACATTCTTGCAACAGTTGAGAAAAAAAAAGCAAAAACTGTACAAAAAATGTCAAACTTCATTAACAAAAATGTACCAAACCTTGGCTCAATCTGATGTAGCATTAGGGATGTGGGAAGAAAACAGCTGTCTGGAGTCTCCCAGCAAGGGCATTGTGGGATGGAAGCGAGTGAGACCCTGGCCACAGGCCGGTGGAGAAGCAGCAGTCCGTGGGTGCTGGCTGGCTGGCTGCTGTGTGCAGACGGAGGGGAGGCGAGGGGAGGGGGATGAGGTGGGATGGTCAGTGTTTACTCTTCTTTGCCTTTTTGTGAGAACGGTGTGGGGACCGCGAGCTCGACCTCCATGACCGTCGGCTCGGGGATGGAGATCGCGAGCGCTTGGACTTCTTCGGAGACTTTGATTTTGTTCTTTTGAAGGTGAAGGAATAAAAGGAGAGAAAATTTGACATTAAGTCACAAAGCCTGAATGATGGGTTCTCGTAGGCGAGTAACAGAATCGGTAGCGGCAGGTTCTTACGTTGAGGGAGACCCTGCCTTGTAGCGGTCCGTCCTGTTCTTCTCCTCCTCTTCTCCTTTGCTCCGCCCTCTGTTCCGATCTCGGTCCTGACTTAGTTCCTTGCTTTTCTTCCTGTCCTTGTCCTTGCTCTTGCTCCGGTCATCTGCCTTGTCTCGCTTCTCATCCTTCTTGGCTCGGTCTTTCAACTTCTGTGCCGATTTCTCCCTCTTTTCCAGGTCATCCTTTTCAAACTCCTGTGTGTAAACAGAGAGGTCTTAAATCAAAAACTACTTTGGCCATTCTAGTGAGGGGATTGAGGCACATGGCATGAACCTAAAGATACTCGTGGATAAGAATAAAGCAGTGTTTCCCAATCCGGTCCTCGGGGACCTGCAGACAGTCCACGTTTTTGCTCCTTGCCAGCTCCCTACTAGTGGGAGGGAGCAAAAATGTGTACACTGGCAGGGAGATGTGAGGGAGCAAAAACGTGGACCATCAGTGTCCCTGAGGACCAGGCTGGGAAACACAGGAATAAGATCACTGGTACGACAGACAGACAGACACACCTTCTGTAGCAGCTTGTTTCTGTAGTGTTCCACCTGTTGCTGTACAGTCTTTCCTGACTTCTTCGGCCTTTTTCCAGACTCCAGCTCATCCTGGAACTTCATTACCTTCACCTGATTGAGGGGGGTGGAAGCAGGTTTAAAAATATGTCAGCATGGGTTCCCCTGTTCCAAATCCCCCCCCCACTGGCTGATGCTTTTTTTTTTTTCTTTTTATGTCCTTCCTCTGGATTGGTCTAAAGGCAATACTACATATGCCATTATGTTTTATCATTCTAGATTCTGAATATCATTAGTCTACTGGAAAGTTCTTCATATGCAACACAGATTACCATTTGAATACCAGTATCTGATTACACGCAGCATTCCTTTGAGTCTAATTCGAAGCTTGTAATTTGTAACCTATCAAAATCTTTTTCAGTGGTGACCTACAACAGCACTCCAAAATAATCATGCCAACAATCAAGTGCCAAAACACAGCTGGTTAAAGCTTTTAGAGCCATTGGAAAGCCGGAAAACCCAGACAGAAGACAGGACATTCATGATCCATACATACATACATACATACATACATACATACATACATACATACATACAGGCGTATGGAAAGACTATAGTTTAGGAGGCCACAACTGGCCCACCCAATTATGGGGTTAGGGTTATGTAACTTACCTCCAGCTCCCGCAGCTTGGTCCTCTTGCTTTCGGACAGTTCGAAGTTGGTCACGGAGCTTTTAAAATCGGCACCTTCAAACTTCGAGGGGCTGCAGGAGTCTTCGTCACTGCTGTCATCTGTAGAGTCCCTGTCGACGTCCTTGGTGTCTGCACTACTGGAATGAGCAAAAGCGTTTCAAAGCGGTGCATCCATTCAGAGTGGTGCGAGAAATTCATCAAGAAATTCATTCAATTCCTTACCTTACATTCATATTGTCTTCAGAGTCCTGGTCTTCAAGCAAGTCCCATTTTGATTCAGTGTTTGCTAACATCATAGAGTAGAAATATGTGAAACACAGAACAGTGTAGGAAAGCTGTTTACTTTTTATATCGTAGGAGCAGCAAAGCGTCTTGCAGATTTGGTGGCCATGCTACCTTGTGGCAGGACCTCAGCATCATCCACCCTCTCCCACTTGGACAGAGCGACTCTGGGGTGCTGGACACCTTTCTGTTTATCAGAAGCCTCCTCCACTAGGACGAGAGAGAAAGAATTCACAGTAAACTGGTGTCAGGTGACATAGTAACTATGGGTAGGTACGGTCCTGTAAGCTGAAGGTTTCGGAGGACCCTTACATGGGTGCCGCTGTAATGGCGCTTTTCCACTTACACACAGGAACTGAGTCGTACCCGAGCCGTACCATGAAGAGAGACTAGTTACAGCGCAGTTCCAGCTCACTTGGATTTTCCACAGCTCAGTAAAGGTGTTGCTAGGTTTGGAGAGCGATCGCAACGTACACCCAAAGAGACACTTATTTACTGTTCACATGGTGTACATCATGATTTACTATGTGCAATAATTATTATTTTATTGTACGCTCATTTCTGCTAGCATGTCTGTGAGGATCGCTGTTATGCAAGCATCAAACGCTAGCGGAATTAGTATTTGCTTGTGTAAATCTGCATTACTTGTCCATTCTGTTCAGCTGATCTATAGTACTTTTTCAAGTAGGAGGTTGGAATTTTTCAAGTTCTGAATTACTGGGAATGCATTAATACATCGCGATATCCGGTACAACTAATAATTAATATTATATAGAATATGCTGTTCTTCCTCGAGATAATCCATGCATAATCGACACAGATCACTGCATGGAATCTCTGCATTTCGATCAGATGGTTGTAACGCAACCAGCTCGGTTTGGTCACGTTATTAAGCAGGGTTGTGTCAGCACAGGTACGGCTCGGCTCGGCTCATGGTGGCAGTGGAAAAGCGCCTTCAGACTTAATAAAGCACCTAACTTGGCCCAGCTATAAATGAATAAAACAGCACATTGCTCTGCATTAGAGTCTCAACTAACAAGCTGAACATAAAGGTAAAGAAATACAATTCAGCTTTGTGTGGCATCAGGTAATATCAGGAGAGGATAGGGATCACATACATGGCATTCCATCGATGTCATCCATAGTGTCACCTAGGGGGACACCATCGATGTCGTCTACGGGCACCCCGTCTAGGGAGGCTGGGTCCCAGGGGGGACCTGCCAGGGGCACACCGTCCACATCCTCCAGGGGGGCACCGTCCACATCCTCCAGGGGGGCGCCATCGAGGTCTGGGGACTGGATCAAACATACATTTAATAAGCATGGGATCAGGAGATATGGAAAAACATATAAAGAAAGAGACCCCAAAAAATGTTTTTTCTTGTTTTTGGACCTGGCGGATCTAGTCAGGAGAAAAGTTACATAAGAAAAACTTGAATCGAAAACAAAATATCTTTATAGCCAGTGTAGAAAATGTAAAAAAATATCTGAGGGGCAACTTTAGCCCCCCCCGTCTAAAAATAGGGGCATCTACAACATTTTGGGGGCCATTTTTAAAAATAGTAATTAATGAATAAAGTTTATTTTTAATGTGAAATGAGCCCAGATTAAAATGCGCACAGTAATCACTACCTTGTGACAACATGAGTAAACAATCAGCATACTATTGCTGTTCCTAAGAGATCAATCATCTGTATAAGTATAGAATACCATCTGAATGTGAGAGAAAGCAGGTGAAAGACTATTTAGGCTTTTATTTAGCTCTTAATTGCCTTGGTTTATATGTATAGTGTATTGGTTTATAGAAAACATCATGGTTTTTAAAAAATAAATTAGTTTGTCGTCTTTTTAAAACCTCCTCTTCAGAAACTACTAAAGGTCTATAAAAATATAAAACATTTTCACAACCGTAAATGCAAACTGGTCCCTTCAACAAAATCAAGCAAATACTGCAAATTGCTATTCAGCAATGTTTTAAAATCAAAGAACCAATTATTCTTTGCCTTTATGAAATACCCCATGAGACACTTAGTGAACGGTCTCGCAAGGTTTACAACCAGGAAGAATATAGAAAATCTCTTAACCCTAATTTTAACACACAATAAAAGGTATATCGATATAAACAGCACTGAATCATTCTATATCCTTTTGAAAATTTATAGATATACCATGAAAAATCGATACACTGCCCAGCTATTGGCAACTGTAAAAGTTGCTGATAGCCGCGGCTTCGCCACCCACCCAAGTGGACGATCCTTAGCCACGCCCCTAGCAGAGATCGGTCTTCAATTATGGATGAACGACTTTATTAAAAAGTAAAATTGGCCTCTGCTAGGTACAGTAAGAGCTTTCCATAGTAGTACGTAATTACGATCACATACTTATGTACCAATGTAGTGTGACCAGCAGCACTGCTTGTATGAGTATGTTAGACATTAAATGAAATGTACAGAAATAAAATGATGGATTAATGAAGGATTAGGATATTGGCCTAAACCAGTAAATATATATATTTTTGGAACTGATTATGGTTTGTAGGGACATTCTGAGATTTCTTGGGGCATTTTTGCCCTTTGTTCTCGTTAATTTCCAAAACGGCCTACAACGACGAGGAGCTCACCTCCGACCTCACAATCACCTCTTCCCCTGCCTTCACCAGGCCCAAGAAAATGTTTTGTAGCTGGATCAAGTAGGATTCTGGGTAAATGGCCCAGTCTTCCCATGCCCGGAAACATGACATGACCTTTTGCTGGTAAGAAGAGACGGGAAGGAGACATAAGGAACAGTATATAATACCTTAAAGGAGCTTAAAAAACGACGTGAGTCAGTCGCTGATTTAAGAGCAGGTCACCTTGAACTGCTCGGCCTGAAGCCTGGCCTGGACATTGCGATACGCTTCACTGATGTCTCCGAATATCTGGGGCAGTTTCGCTTCGAAACTATGAGGGAGGCAGAGAAAACGCATACACGCACGTTTGGCGCCAAGCCTTCTCCCACGGGCCACCCACGTTAAAAATACCTTCAAAAGAAGATGGCACTTACTATTTTCGATAGTAGGATGCGTTGACGACTTTGGCACACGAGTTGTACAAAATGTCAGATACCAAATACAATCGTGCAATCTGCAAAGAGAACAGAAAAAACAGGAACACGACCCATAATGAAGATTCTGTGGGCAAAGACAAACGAGGCACCTGTCACACCTTAGCATCTCGCCTTATTTTCTCAGAACGAACAAAGGAGAAACATTTGTTGAGTAGCAGGAAGAATCCCTATACAAGTTCTACATTCACACGAGCTAAAAGTTTATATATCAAATTGTATAAATTAAATAGCCATCACTCGTACCCAGAATAAACAAGGGGTGGAAAATTCGACCCAAGTGCTGCAGGTTGGCTTTGTTTCGACTGAGGCTGACAGCTCGATAGCTTCATATAAGAAGTGATTATCTGACCAGTAAGTCACCTTACTTGGTGCTTCAGCTGTAACTAAGATGCTAAAAAAAATTAAACACAAGATCCAGAATTTTCCACCCTGGGCGTACACTGTACTGACAGTAGCTTAATAAAAACCTTTTTCTGAAGGGGGGTCTGGAGCAGCGATAGCGACTCCGCGATACAGCCCACCACCTCCTCAGCCGCCTCCGCCCTCTCTAAACAGAACACCATAGCGTCTCCGATGTCCTCTCTGGATGGCGTCAGCCCTCTTAAGATATTCTCCAGCTTGTCTCGATGCCTGCGAAGAGGAAAATCAAAACAGCTGTAGTGTTTAATCTCAGAGTTACAGACTTAGACTACCGTGCCAAAGGGCCTGCTGGGGGATTATATTAACTTAAAGTACAAAAACCAACCCTCATTTTACATCCTGTAATCAATTCAAACACATTATGCAACACGGATAAAACATCATTATCCGAGTTAAATATAAAGTGTTTTCTATTCAAATTTACCAATAAATTGTATTGAATGCCGCAATCCACTTGTGTTTTCAATAAGAAGCAGAGACCCATATAATTCAGCTTTTGCTTAATGGGTTGTATTAATTAACAACAGGGTGCAGGCTGCATACACAAACATGGACTGTATGACTTCACTGCCTAAATCGCCATCTGTGCAGGAGGACCACACAACAGAAACATATGAAAAAGGTCTAACTTTGAAGTACCTGCATCATGATTACAAACATAGCCACAAAGGTGAGGCATACTGGGTTGACTGCCAATCAGCAGTGGGCTCATGGGTCTGATAGTCAAAGCAACATTGAAGCAAACTAGCATTTTCAAAGAGGCCAAATGGTGCCCCAATTGCACTGATCACAAAACAGCTAAATTATTTAAAATTTCAAGAGGAACGGTCTAAAAAATTGACAAAAGCTTGTGGCAGACACCGAAATTGCACCGGCAAAGTGAAACAGCAGTCGCTAGTCAACACTCACTGATAGGAATAGACTAGCATTTAACAGCATATCTGCTATACACCTATAGGCCCCTCAAATTACCCCAGAACTAAAATCAGCAACTTTGTGACCCACAACCTACACGTTGTGATCGTCACAAAGCTTGAATTAAGGGCAGGGACACCACAGAGAAACTAGTATGCAAAGATGAGCACAGAACTTAGACCCCGAGCAACAGGGGAAAAAAAAAAAAAAAAAAAAACTATTATGGTCTGATGAGTCATCGGTCACCCCTTTCCCCCATATAGGGATCACATATCCTCAATCCATATACAGTGCTCACAGTGTTGGGATGCTTGCTTAATTCTGTAATAATGTTTAAAATTAACTGGTTTCATAACAGTCCATTGACAAGCAAGGCTTAACTTACACAGACCTTCCACAAAGAATTTCTTTTTATTAAGTGTCAGTTTTTTTTACTGACCCATTCTGTTCTTGCCATTTTATTAATTACAATTATAGTCACTGGGTCCCAAAGGGACTTTAAAGACAAATGTTTGGTGTTTTATGTTATTGCTATGGTGTTACTAATTAAAAAACTCCCAGTGATGCTTGTCAAGGAACTTTGAACTCAGAACAGAGAGCTATTTTAGAACTGGGAATTTGGGTTTCAATTTATTACTACTTGAAATTGTTTTACTTTAAAACTTGCAGTTATTTCTAATGTGATTTAAATTTTATGGAAACTAATGAAGTCAAGCATCCCAAGACTTTCCGTGAGCACTGTATATTCCTAATAGTATGCCAGTCACTGAAATGCAGTGCTCCTGAAAGTGCTACCTGACGTCTTTTCTGCCAGCTGCCCAACAAGTCTTCCTCTTCACCACAACAAAATTTTTAGTTTCTCTCATTTCTCAATTTATGGGTGTCTGTGAATAATATATATTTTTTTGTAAACTGCAGTCTGGCTCTTCCCCGTTTCTCATTGATGAAGGGCTTCTTTCTTGCTTTATGGGAATTCAGTCCTGCTTCTAGGAGCATGATGTGAACTGTCTTAGTGCACTTCACACCTGCTCTTAATGTTTCCCATTCCTTTTGAAGGTCACTTGATGTCATCCTACGATTCATGAGAAACTGTCGGATAAGTTAACAGTCATCTCTGGCATTAGAAAATCACTTCTGCCCTGTACCTGACTGGTTTTTGGTCGTACCCAGTGTCTCCTGCTTCACATTTTGGGATACATAAAGTATCTATCCATAGATAGATAGATCTATCTATCCAGAGTTATAATTTTCAATGATTGTTCTGTATGGTCTTAAAAGCCAAGGAACATCAAGCCATCTTATAGGATGAGGTGAATGGCCTCTGGTGCTGGTCGCCCCACCAGCCAACATAGGTCGCCACCTAAGGCACAATCTGCTGCTGGGGTGCGGATCTAGCAAGCCAGTATCACTCTGGCTAAGACCGTCCACTGTTACTGATGGCCCCCCAAGCACCAGATCAAAACACTTAAGCTTTTTGGGCCACAGATGGTGCAAAGTAGATTAATGGTCCGATGCCCCACTACCCACAGCTCAGGAGATGTATGACAGCATTCCAATGAATACTGAAGCCGCTCTCAAGGCAAACGGTATCCATACTCCTTGTTAGTTCCCTAAGATTGCTATATCGTTAGCAGGGCTGCCACATTCGTTCGAACATCATGTGAAAAATTCATATTCGCACTATAATTAACCCATTCGGATTCTAAAGTGTTACTGTAACCTAGAAGCGTGTTCTGATCTCACTGTACTTGCCCACTTGCTATTTACATGACGGCAAGGATAAACGTAAACAATGCAGACATGTCCTGTAAAGTGTACTTTAAGCATTAAACTATGGGGGACAATTTAACTTTAATATTATGTGTTTTTATACATATTTATTAATAATTGCACTGTGTCCATTTACCACCAGTTATCACTGACTTAAGCAAGACGGCTGGACTATTGAAGGTGAAGTGCACATGCACAAACATTGAAATAATAATTAAAATTTGCCTGTAAAGAAATTTGGAAAACCAAGGGGTGTCGCTTGGACATGTCTGTATTATTTAGGTTTATACTTATTAGTCCATTAATCCTATGCTTTGTACTTTAAACGGACACAGTAGTCATAATTAGTAAAGCAAAGTTATGCGAGGGAACACAAAACTATTTTTAAAAAATCGCAGGTATTTGCATATATTCAAATGAATTGCGTGACATTTGAAATTCGACTGACCTCGATTTGTGAAAAGAGCGACAGCTCTAATTTTTAAGCGTCTTATTTTGTGCCCCCCCCCCCCCCCCGTATGTCACTGTTCTTGCCAGGTAACATACAGGGACACCACTCAGTAGGTAGCATCCAGCTCTCACTCACTCTGCCTTCAGCTGCCCTTTCTTCAACTCCTCTTCCTCTTCCTCCTCCTCATTGCCATCCTCGCTACCATGCAGGTAGGGGTTCAGCGCGGGCGGCCGCCACAGGGATCCTCCACGGAACATGCGGAAGTCTGAGGTCCGCCATTCGTTGGGGGACTCGCCCTGGATGGCATAGAGGCAGTATGGGGACATGCTTCAGCCCAAAGCTACCGTCACCGCTGACAAGCTTACCGTGACCCTATATTCAACGTCACATGCTGCACCATCTATACATTCACAGCCAATCGGTTCAATACCAATGTCACTCATTAACAAAGCAAAAGCCTCGGATAGCATTTTTGCATGGAGATTTCCGGTGAATTTGCACCGACGATACAGTGCTAGTATATCGGGGAAACGAAAAAGGAATTCATTCATATTTTCCTACCTGCAGGATAGAGAACAGTTTCCATCTGTAGTATACATGTGCTTGACTCTTGTTGTCAAACAGAAACCTGGAACCACAGACAAGTATGTGCATCAGTGGAGACTCAAAATACCCCTGGCTGATTAGGCCCCATTGTAGTGGAACTAAACTTATTTGTTCCTCTGCCAATGACCTCCAGTTGAAGGACATTGGCAAAATACTGACATTAGAGAATGCCGGCTCCGAATTGAACTGTGACCGTCTCTAAAATCCAGTTTGCCACTGGAAAGAGCTCGCCGGTCAGCTAAGTTCCACATTCTGACTGTCACCCTCCTGCACATAAGCTTTAATAATGCTTCTTACCTGAAGTCAGGGTTGTTCTTCTCGTTACTCATGATAATGGCTTCAAACATGGGCC
Source organism: Mormyrops boulengeri (assembly GCA_026781065.1). NCBI lineage: Eukaryota > Metazoa > Chordata > Actinopteri > Osteoglossiformes > Mormyridae > Mormyrops > Mormyrops boulengeri. The sequence continues at coordinate 2,220,805 of JAODLD010000002.1, forward strand.
CCTCACGCACCACAAACTCTATCATTCTGTGGATTAGCCCTAAAAGGTTTCTACAGAGAGACAGAGACAAGAAATGGGTTAAAGCCCTCACGACAGCATGTCCAACGGCCTTGCACAATGCTCTTTCCTCACACTGCCTCTACTCTCCCTCCCTTTACTGTTATACCTACAACGCTGTGGACACATATGGGAAGGGGCCAAGGCACTGCTCTGCTCTGAACTGGGAAGTAGACGAATCTGTTCTTTGGCTTGCAGCGGAGATCAAGAGCGGCGGGAGGTCATGCAGTGTTTTTAATCGTCCGCGTCTGGGTAACATGCATCCCTATCCCCCCAGGAAATGCTCCGTATACGAAGTAGACCAACTTCTCTAGGGATAGCATTGCTTACTACTATTAGCTACTACAGGCTTTCATCTAACCTGACTCCATGAGGTCCTCTCTGTCACTACACTGCTGTCTCAGGGGCCATATGGCCATTCCAGGTCCTACTCTAAAATATTATTACTGCCACCGTCTTTAAACCAAAAATGAATTTTAAGATCAAGGCATTCAGAAGTATCACTACTGACTGACCCGCTACATCAGGGGTGTCAGACTCCATTCCTGGGGGGCCGGAGCCCTATGTAGCTTAGCTCTTTCCCTGTTCCCACACAAATGATTCAGCTCAAGAGCTGTGTGATTATTAGCACAAGGAGTTGAATCAGGCGTGTTAAATGAGGGAAAACCCAAAAATGTGCAGGGTTCTGGCCCCCCAGGACTGGAGTCTGACACCCCTGCGCTACATGGTCTTTTTAAAAAAATAAAAAGAAAAAGAAAGTGTCAGGATTAAACAAAGTTTTGCCAGCGGGACTCATGGCAGAAATGCTACAAGTAACTATCTTAACTCCACTGAAGCCAAGGACTCCCCCCAGTAGAAGAAAAAAAACGCACCCGCTAGCTGTCCACACAGAAGTCCCCAATTCTCTGACCAAGGGGGTGTCTGCTTTTAACAGCTGCTCCTGGCTAACACTTTTAAAAACACTGACATCCTGTCGGTAAATCAGGAGTAGAACAGCAGGACAGAAGCGACTTTAGCATCAAGTTCCTGGAGCACTAGACACCTTACTGAGAGAAGGCCATGAGCTGGTTTTGCTCGTAGGACTGGGGGGCACTTTCTGCCTCACACACAAAGAACAGACTCTCGGACCTCTGCCCTCTAAAGCTCTGTGTCGTGACAATGGCTGGTCAGTCGTAGTAGCAGTAGTAGTAAGAATGGATAGAGAGTGTACCTTTCTGTTGGGATAACCACTTTGACTACGGCTTCGGACAGAGTCTGTACGTGAAGTCAAATCAAATAGTGAAGATATAAAAAAAGTGAGTATTTACAGACGAAACTGCAGGATATATATATATATATATATATAAAAAACACATCATGGCAATTTATCACAATTGCACAAGAAATGTAATAAATGTCAATGATACATATTCACTAAACATGATGCTTCAGAAGATAATTGCAAAAATCATAACTAGGCATCCCTCCCGCCCACTGAGACAGTTACAAATTGTCACTAAAATCAACTACTAGAAAAAACTACCAGTCTGCACTCACACACTGCAGTGATGCTCCATAACTCACTATTATCTCCACAAGCCTGATATAAATCTTAAATGAGAAAAAACCCAATCAGCCACCTTCCATCATGAACTTTACCTTGTCGAACTCGTCCTTGGACATGTTTAAGGGCTTGGTGAAATCGTTGCGGAATCGTTCCCGAGGCTGAGCGTTGAAAGGCAGGCCGGAAGGGGGCGGGGGCGTGGATCTTTTCAGTACGCTTATGGGGGTGTACAGCGGCTGGGGAGGGATGCGGACAGCTTTCCCCCAGCCAAGCTTCATTTCGAAGCCCATGACCACTTTACCTGCCGTGAGGGAAGGAGGAAAAAAAAAAGAGAGGCAGGGATTTCTCAGACGTTCATGAGTGGATGACAGACAGCAAAAGCCCTTTTACTCGTCACTGCGCAGCAAAGAAAGTTCACAAAAATATGAAAATTAATAGAGTTTTAAAAAGTGACTAGTGAAAAGGACTACTAATTAATTTTTCCTATACAACTGTCTAGAAATAGTTGTACTACATCAATTCAGATTAAAATCAGAGATTACCCTGCAGCACCCTCAAAAAAAGATGAGTGTCCTCCGAATCATGCTGCTTGACATTTTTCAGATGAATAAATTATATTCTGGCTAAATCCCATTCAAGTCATCTTACGACCAACTACGATTAGCTCATCTTGGGTGGTTTTCGCAGAGCAAAATAGATAGAGCAGACGTGTTTTGATAAAAAAAAAAAAAAACACACAACATTTTGATGTTCTTACTTCAAAAGTAGGACACTGCAGTACATCTTAAATTGATCTAAATCGCATCCAATGCACATCAAATCATCTGAGTGTTAGAGATTCACACCCATAACTCCCACAAAATCCACTCCTTTGCTAGAAATATGGGTTTTTGAATGTTCTGCCCTGACCATGAGCCTTGTTATTTTTATTGTGAGATTATGCAAAGCGTTAGATTTTATGTAAATTCTTGTCGCATTATAGCAAAAATGCCTATATTTATATCGCCTTCTACATTAATTGCAAAAGCAGGTGTTGAGAATGGCCCTCTTGGTGAAGTCATGAAAGATTTTAACAGCACAGGTTAAGTGCCCATGAAAAATAAACTATAACAGAAAATACAGATACACCGAGATTCTAAACAATAACAATGGAAAGAGACAATTTTGTGCACCGTATGGATTTTCATTATCCTGACTGACAGGGCGTGTGGGATTCCTGTAGTGCCTGGAATCACAGACTTGTTTAAACCAATGGGAAGCAATACAGTGACCAACTGTAAGATGGCTGAACAAGTAAATGGTTGACGGCACAAGATAATCCCACCCAAGCATGCTGCTACACCAACAGCTGCAATCAATGAATGTCGTTGGTCATTCCGTCGAGGGTTTATCTCCGTCTTCTGCCCTGTGGCAGTGTTTCTCGACCCGCTCCTCTACGACCCCCAGACGGTCCACATTTTGGTTCCCTCCAAGGAGCAAAAACATGGACAGTCTGGGGGTTTACGGTGACCGGTTTGAAAAAACACTGCTCTATGGTGCCTGGGATAGGGTCCAGCACCCCACACCCCATAAACCTGACTGGAATGACTGGTTAGAAGATGGATTGATTTAATTTGTGAAGTAAATATTATGTGAGATTACAAGAGACATACAAACAATGTCAACTAACAATAAACATCATTCGACCAAGAGGGAGCGTATGGGCACATGAGCACCACTTACCGTCCAGCGCCGCCAGCGCCCGCTCGGCATCTTTACGTGTCATGAAGGCCACGAAGCCGCGGTTGGTGACCCTTGTGCGCTCGTCGTCGGTGCGCGGCCACATGATCTTCACGCTTGCCAACGGGCCAAACTTGCCGAACTCTTTACAGAGCATTTCCTCGTTCATCTGAAACGCATCACCCCAAGGACTTATTCTGGAATGAACTTATGAATACGGGTGTCAATTTGAAAATCTATTACCTCCACCTTAAAAAAAAAAAAATAAATAAATACTGCTTCGGTGTTAAAACTAAAATGCATATTAGACGCAGAAATTTATCGTCACAAATCATCGGTTTCTGTCCTGCACCATTTAAACTAAAAACAGAACCGCAACTCAAACCTCACACCAGCATCCCCACATACCTTTGGATTAATGCATCCAATATAGAGATTGGTGGTATTAGGCATTCCAGGATCGTCGTCAAACACTGAGGGAAGGAGAGAAATATGAACAATGTTCTCTGGAATATTAGTATTAGTAACAGTCCTTCACGAAGAGCTGCAGCTGAAAGACTCAGCCTTACGTGACCGTCGAGACTGTGGCAAGTCCAGGTCGGAAAAGCCTCCTGGGTCATTCTTCTTCCTCTTGTACCTTTCCTCCCGTTCTTCCTGTATTCTAAACGAATAGAATACGAAAACAGACGAAAAAAATCACCCCTGACCGCCACGGCACAGCTCCCCAACCCCTCACATGCAAAAATCGTGGCCGTAAAGTGACGTACTGCTTTAACTCCTCTTTGAAGAGCTCAAGGTTGCTCTTCTTCTTTTCTTCGGTCTTCTTTTTCACGAGCTGAGGGCAACAGAATACAGGACGGGGTGGGTGAGACCTGGCCGTGCAAGCTGGTAGGGATGCTGTCGAAGGAGAGACCCCAGCAATGGCACCTACTGGCTTCTTTTCGGGCGGCTGAGATGATAGGACATTCTGAGGCAGCGGCGCAAATTTAGTGGTTGGTCGGTAAAGTTTGCTCTTCTTCACCTCCGCAGCTTCTTCCTCTATTTAGAGGAGACAAATAAATTTTAAAAATTCTCGCTGCTCAAAAAGGCCACTTTTGGCAGTGGCCCGATGCACTTTTGTGGGATCGGCTTACCTTTAGTGGCGTTGACGACCCCCCCGCGCACAAACGTCTTCACCCCGCTTCTCTCATTGCTGTCGAAAGACGCCAAAAACTCCTCAAACACTTCAGCTGCCTTCTCTTCTTCCTGTTGGAAAGAGGAAACCGTGTCATTCACACCACTGCCTCTAACAGCATCGGATAAGTTTGTCAGCCATGCCCATCTATTATAATGTAAGCAGGAGCATTTCATGAACAATACTACCAAGACCTACCCGGCAAAATACTTACGAAACACAAGAAATTGAAAATAAATGAAATCAAAAAGATCCCTCCATGACCACCTAGAACTGTATCAAGATGGCAAATAATGGTCAATCTGATAACTCCTGACAAATTAGGCAGTTGACGCTAACTGACTTGCAAAAAGAAAGTATAGTAGAACAATTAAAGCTTTTTTTTTTTTACTTCCATTTATATTTTAAACTTGAATTCTCTCTGAATTGGGAGTAATCACCTTTTTCTTCAATTCCTCTTGTTCTTTCTTGGTCAGGGTCCTCTTAGCGATTACGTGTTTCCCTTTTTTGTCAGCCATATTCCCACTGCAGCAGCAAAAACAATTTTTTGCACTGAAAACGCATTATGTATTTATCTGTTGGGTGCAGAGAACTTTTAAAAGTCTTGAAGCCATTCACATATTTTGTTATCCGTGCGTTCGACTGCAGCTGCTTAACATATTAAGTAAATATACAGTTAGGACACGTGCATCTCACTGCAAGGGTCAAAAAGCAGCCTCTACGTAATTTTAGTACAATATAACAACTGTAACTAATAGAGCAACAGTTTCCGAGTGTCGAGCGGGCCTGATGGTCTCAGTGCCCGGCGTCGGTGTCACATATAAACACCTGTAGCGTCAGGAGGTGTAACCACAGACATTTAAAGAAAACCTTGAAAGGGATAAGTTAAAAATCAGAAAAGAAGCGCAAGCAGCCCAATCAGAGAGCAAACTTGCAAAAGAAAAAGGGGGGAGAAAACCCCACACGTAAGTCAGTGTTTGCAAGCACGCCTGCTAATGGTATTTTCAGCCAACGAAAGCAAACCCATCACCATAGATGTTAGCTTAGCCCGCTATGCTAACTAATTCCGAGGGCATAACCGAAACAGTGGACGCTCAAGCCCGCCCGCCACAATAGTGCACATTTACACCGCGGCATGGTAACGCGAAACCCGTCTTCCCGTGACCAGATTTCACAGACGCTAACTGGCTAAACGGAAAGCTACGGCGGCAGCGCAGCTAGCTGGCGCGGCTCGGCTGCACCGTCGTGCGAAATAAACGCCGGAGATGCCCGTCATCCGAGACACGAATTGCTTCGGCCTACAGGCAACATATCACGCTTTGCAGAAAGTAGCAAAATACAGCGAATACGACGTACAGAAGTGTTACCCAGAGCTGAAATTACGCACAACCGTTTGTTATTGCTCCGCCATGTTGAATTTGCTGGATGTATGAGAAGCGGGCCAGTGCCAATCGAGGTGAAGAGGAACCGCATGAATGTCCTCTTCTGATTGGTCCGCGGCTCCCCCGACGTCATCACGGAGCTCTGCTGTCAAATGGCTTCATCTGTTTTGACACTCTCTTTTCTTAGTATTCTTTTTAAGGTACGCACATAATTTAATAAACTTAAAAATTTAGCATAACATTCAGTCGCAGCGCGATGTTTACTGAGTCTTTTACTACTTCAATATTGAAATAATGTCCTTAGTGGTCTTCTGGACGAAAATCGGCGTCTTCTTCGTCTATCCTCACACGTATTCTGCAAAAGCATTGTTTTTCTATATTTTACATATTTTATTACATTCTTGCCATACAGTAACCCTAATACACTCTTAAATTTACACGCACTCGCTTCCTGTAATACTTAGGCCGACCTGGGTTACAGTTCTACAAAACGATGCACAAGTCCTGCCTGTAAAGTTAGCAATTAATAATGGAGTTGCTTACAGTATGTTTATTGGATGCATATCTAGGAGAATATTAGTTACCGTGCATGTCAACCAACCGTAAGCAGGCTTTACGAACGTTACTATTCAAGTTGCATGGGCATGCGTTATTTACACCTGCTGAAAACGCAGACCAATGAAAACACGAGTTGTAGACAGTTCCATATATATTAACGTGGGACCCATAATGTTTCTATTGCGCAAAGGGCAATGATGTGTACGTAACTTCTCAGCCAATTATCAAACAGAACTGCTTCGATTCCCACAATGCACTACGGAAACAGGCCAGAGTGAAAACGGTGGAGGCGATATTGTAAACCTAAGGTGTGTGGCTGTGAGCTTCGCTTTTTATTCCCAGACAGTTATTGTGTTTAAACTTAACAAGCGAGTGACAACGTTGAATTTCTGTTCCTTATTTCATGTTAAAGTACGTTCCACGTCTTCCAGCCTTAGCTCTCTTTGATATTTTTATTTTATCTTATCTAATTTCTTAAAAACCCTATTCTGTGGCTAACAGCTGGTTTTAGGCAAGCGCCATATTGGACACCTGGAGCTATTGTGTTGGAAGTGGACTTGCGATTCGTAGGTCCAAATTACAGCGCACAGCAACGCCTACCGCTTTAACGCATCTTGAGAATTTCTTGAGACGTGACGTCTAATTACCTAAAATTTTCTTATGCTTCGACAGCAATGACGCCTCGTCAAGTTCATCGCTGAACCTGAAACACGGCCCCGCCCTCTCAGCGGTCTAGCGCTTTGTATTTCTTATTCAAGATTCTATACAACTTGGTCACTAGGTGTCGCCTTTTTACAAATATAAAGACAGTTCAGAGTGACAGGATTTATGGAACAGAATAATGAAACCTTATTAATTCCTGTGGGGAAAGTCTATTTTCAGCGACCCCATCTTGCTCTCAACGAGACGCACAGACAGTATATATGTAGGAGCAAGCTTGGGGGTCACAGCACAGGGTCAGCCCCAGCATGCGGGGTCTCCGGTAGCTGGGGGTTTTAAGGGCCTGCTCAGGGGCCCACTGACATCTGACTATTCGGCCGACTTGCCGATCACTGGCGCAGAGGTTTGGCCCGCAGAGCCACACACTGCCCACACACATTAATGTGCCAACACCTGTCTGTCGCCCACTGGTCTGATAAAATCACAATCCTCAATAGAAAAATCAAATATGGCCTAGACAATTTGTCACATATTGACTTTTAAAATAATTTGTTTTAAAATAAAATCACTTAGAATGTCATCCTTCAAAATCCACTATCGATAATCTAATGTATAGACAGCAGTTAGGACATTTTTGAGGTCACAAATCCTCGACACAGTCTAGGTTGTACCCTTGAGTAACATATTCCACTATATAAATTTGTAAAGCCAGTTTTCAACTTAGAATATATTTATTAATAATTAATGGCTTGCTTTAATCCGTTTTAAAATAAACAGATGCGTAGCAAAATGGATTCTACGAGCTTATATGACAGACTCCCAAAAATCATTATTTCACCTTAGAAGTATTTCAATATGGAAGACCGCATGGTTTAATGCAACAAAATCTGTTTCGTTCTTGCATAAATCTGCAACACGAGCTCCTTAAGGAAGCGGTATGATTTTTGACGTTTCTATTTTATTGGGGGAAAAAATCTGAGCTGGGGAGGGCTCCTTCTGTAGTTACCAACGCCCTTTTATTTAACACTGAAATATACAATACAAGAAAAAAAATACAAAAGCGGATATTTATGTGCTGTGTTTTGTTTATTTGTAACGTATTGATATAACAAATACAACAGATGCGTAAATATTCTCATAAACCTGACATTTGCATTACAGTATCTACACGGATCGAATTGAATAAATGCAATGAATGAAATGCACTGAAAGCATGGAACAGTTTTGGATTTTAATTTCTTGAGAGGTACCTGTCTCAAGAACAGAACAGCCGCTTTCCGCCGCCCTTCGAAACACCACGTTTTCCCGACCATGCGCATGGGCGGGGGGAGGGAAGGAGGGAGGGTCACTGTTATTATTTTCAGAATAATTTCACACATGAAAATGGCGGCGAGTCAGGGAGGCGGAGAAGCGGCGTCGGCCTTGCATGCCCATCTGTACTGCAGCGGACCTCAATGGAACCCCGGCGTACTCCCGCATCAGCAGCAGCAGCAGCATGGCCACAGCGCCAGGAGCCTGGATCGCACCCTGGAAGATGCCGTGTGCTCGGGCGCTTTGAACCTCAGCGGCAGGAAGCTCAGAGAGTACCCCCGCATGAGCTACGACCTTACGGACACCACACAAGCAGGTGAGTTTTAAAAAGAGAAATGCACGATCCCGGACCTGCATCATGCACGCAAATCCCCGTGTTACTCCGTGTCAAAATAACGATACATAATCGGAATTCGTGTAGGGCTGTCGATCAGTGCCTTTTATTACACACGCCGCTGTGGATTTTAGTTGTGTGTCAAAGACAGAATATTAATTCTTATTTTCTCCATTCATGATTATGATAAAGCTTTATTACGATCGTTGTATAATCATTTGGAGTGTAAGTGTACTCCTGGAGTAGTGTTACAAGATTGCAAGGAAATGAGTTAAGGAGGTGAATGTGCTCAGTGGTGCCTGAGCGCAGCCCTTTCGCTAACATGTAAGCGCATGTATAGTAAATGTATTCTGCTTACATTCCCTCATAATAGCGCACTATAATCTTTCACGGGTAATCTATTAAAGGTAGACTCTTTGTTAATGTGCTACAGGAGAAATTGACATTTTCTTACGAAAGACTTGTTGTAGGAATTGGGTTTCTTGCTTTCGGTTTTCGGCTCCCTGTTAACCTGGACTTCTCCATTTACCCCTGGTCACTTTTACGCGCCATTAGTAACTTAATTGTCGCTCAGATCAGCTCTATTCAGTGTTTTGTGTTTTTAGAAAGGGTTGCCAGGAAGGGATTCGTGGCGTTTTATGTGGGAAATTAGAAGGTAGAAGTCCAAAATAAAGGCGCTGAAATGAAAGATGTACAGTTTTCATGAAATATTTTAAAATAGCGAAGACGTCAACTACTGTATGTATGTAATGCTGCACAATTTTACGTAAAATACTTGAAATTACGTAAAATGTACAATTTAAAATTTTGGCCCACCTGTGCACTATGGGAATGATGTAAACCCAGCAGGGTCCCTGTCCATGACCGCACCCCCAGAAGTCCAGGGGTCTGTCACGTCCCGGAATTGGCAGAATTGGCTATAGGATGACCGCAGAGACACCCCCATTGAGCCCGGGATGTTACAACATGGTTTTCTGGCCATTGAAAGGATCCGCTTCTTTCACACTGGTGGGTGCAGACTGGAGACCAGCTAGAACAGGCAAGGTCTCGTGCTGCATGTCAGTGTGATGCCTTTAAATGCATTCAGGAAAATTAGAAATAATTACAGCCTTTTCGTTGTGTCAGGGTTTTGCGAGTTAATGTTACATAAAAGTCCTCTTTCGAAGAAGAAAAAAGACTATTGTGGACACGTCAGAAATACTGGGTGGGATTGGAAACATTTTCTCCCCGAAAATTCATTTGGGAATTTATAAAAACTTACCGGGGAAATTCCCTTTTTCGTAATAGGTTTTGTTTATAGTTTAATTAGTCTGTGATCTTAAAACAATATTAAATAAGGTTGAAAGCCCTATAAATGGCAGTCCTATAATGTGACTGAATGTAACATTTTTGGCAGATTTTTGAGAATACAGCATAATGATTTTTTTTGGTCCATGCCATAATGTGACTAAATGGCTTTTTACTGCTCCGTGATCTTCATTCCTCCATCGTGATTGTATGCCTTCTGTGGAATGTTAATATGTTTTGTTGTCAGGGCTTTGCTTGTTTTGAAGGGTGACACAAATGAATAGTTTATTTTGCTGGGGATCTCACCGAGTGCCTCAGTTGTACTAATTGTATCTGGGGTGATATGAATCGCTGTGCGCAGGGTACCTGACAGTCCTGCACCAGCATACAGCAATGTGGAATGTGGCGAGGTGGGGCAAGATACCATAAGACGTTGCCTTTTTAGCTCAAACACGACCAGCCCTTAAAGAAGAACAGCTCAGATGTTGACTTTGTGAAAGGTTTATTTTACTTTTGCATGATTTTTGTTTGTATTAAGTAGGTCGACCTCAACATGTGACATGTTTGCCTTTTCCCTTAACAGCACCATGGACTCCTGTAGTCAATAGACATTTTGCTCTGTGTCATGTAGAACAGGTCCTCGCCCCCAGTCTTCTCAGATCCGTGTCTCTTCCTTTCCTACCTGAGCAGTTTAACGCTTGACTGAGCAAACAGCGTTGCTGACTAAACTTTGGTCGGAGAATCGCAGAACCCGCAAACGCTGCAGCCTTCAAGGACCCGGAGTGAAGACCTGTGTACTGCAGTTTTAGCTTCCCCTGCCCAGATCCTCCAAGCTGTCGTTCTGTACCCTGCTGCGAGTTGGTAGTTCAGCAGCCATCTTGAATAGATTTCATCCAAAGACACAACTTATGTGCAAACTGGAATGAAAAGTGATTAAAACTATTCGATGTAACTGTGGGTAAGAGATTAAAAACACAGTCTTAATTTAGTAGATTGTAAATGGACTTGTCAAAATCTATTTTAATTGGTATTTACTATAAATAAAAGTTCATAGAATAATGTAATGCAGCCAGCAGATATTTTTAATGACTGATCTCCAGGCTTCGCAAGGCATGTGTTGCAGTAATTCTTCTGTTTGGGTTTGCAGTGACACAGCTCGACTTAAAATTAGATGCCGGTTTTGTTTAAAAACAAAAAACAACAAACATCATTGTTGCAACTGTGAAAATAGGGAAGTGTCTGTATGAGAGAGCCACAGGGAACTGAATCAGCGGAGCTGCTGGCGCCAAATGGCACTGGGTTCCTCAGTTGCAGGGCCCGACCTCATGCCACACAGCCTTGCTTTGCATAGTTGCAGTCTTGCCCGCCATTCATGACTGCCTGACGACCTGTGATGTCGCTACTGTGGAGGACGGCAGTTCACAGCGAGCGTCGAGCATATCAGCGTGTAGGGAACCATGAGCTGAGCTGATGACGAGTTCATCGGCGACTGTTTGCTATTGATGCAATTTTAGTTTGATTGTGATCGTTAAGTTCTAAATGGTGTTACTAATTGATATGAAACAATACTCCTTTGAGGGTATATGCAAAGTATTTACTGTAGAAGTAGCTAAACTGGCTCCTTGCTTGTGATGTTTGACCTGCTTTGACCCACCAAACAATCTGCCAAACAAATATATGTAAAGTCAGTCATTGTTCTGCACTTGTGCAGTATTTTGTCAAGCGTACCACCAAGTAAGCCTGATCATTTTATTTGCTGTGTTTTACCAAATGGGAGTTTTTGGCTGTTCTGACAGACAGACAGACTCAAAAGTCTGAAAAAGTATTTTTAGTTTGCCTAATGTTGGATTAATGTAGCTAATACCATTTTGCATTGCACCTATGGTTGCAGAGGTGGAAAGGTCAGGATCAGAAATTAAAAATCCAGACCAAGATTTTGTTTCAACCAACCAGTTTAGTATAAAGAGTCATAGTCACATAGTACTCAACTGGTTGGTTGAAAGAAAACCTTAGTCTGGATTTGTACTTTCTGGACCTGAACTTTCCACCTCTGTGTGGTTGTATCTGTGAGATTTGTGTTAACACCTTCTGCGCCATCTCGCAAGCAGCCATCTTGAATTCAAATGGAAAGGGGGTCATGTGATCTGGCTAGCATGCTTAATATTTCAAAAGATGTTCAATGTTTGGGAGATTCCAGACATGATTCTGCATTGACGGCTTTTGATTATTTGAAATTGACTCATCATTGCATCCGATTCTCACCTCCAGATAGGTTATACTAAGTGTCTAAGTCATATGATGACTTATGAATGAATTATGATTGTATTTTTAATTAATTAAAATTGACTGCATTGAAGGGGATTTCTTGCACTGTGAAGCCTCTGCGTTTTGGTGGCGTTCATACACTTTCAGATACTTTTCCCTGGCCTTGCCTCACAGCTGAGTTTCAAGTAGCCACCAGCAAGGGAAGTGTCTGGGCTATTTATGAAACGTAGCTTCTGTCTGAGTGGTCAGGTCTGTCACGGAAACAGTCGCCACTGATGAAATTCTTCGTTCTCTTCTCAATTGTCATTGTTATCTTGCACACAGGAAGAGGGACAAAACTGAAACACGGACACAATTACCTCTCATAAAGACCTGTGAAATTAATGGGTGTCGACAGAGAAGGGCTGGTTTTTCTGAGATCATGGCTGGGATACGTAACCACGCCCCATATCTGGAGGGAGCATATCACTGATAAGACATTTGCAATTGGGGACAGCGACCGTGTACCATGAGATTGTAAATTATGTAGATGATTGTTGAACCTGTCTCACTTTTTTTCTAAGTGTAGCGAATTAGACCAGAGATAAGTCCCAGTCGAAAGTTAGACCAGTATAGCATAGTCCAATGACTGTTTAAAAAACTGGGTTAATTACCTATAACTAATTGGCTTAACTGGAAGCAGACCTAATGCTTTGGGTCTTGAGTTTTACGCATTGCTCATGTGTGCAGGCTGACATGATGTTGTGCTTCTAGGTGTCTGTGACGGCAGCGTAAGCCCACACAAAGCTCTTTTGAAGAGCCTTGACAAACATCTGACACACTTCGGGGTCTTCAAGACTGAAGGTGTATTAATAGGAGGTTTTAAGCTAAAACCATAGAAGCAAGCTTGGATATCTGTGCTATAAGTGGAACATCTTTGGCATTTAGAGGCGTTTTAATGCTACTGGTGAGGTTGAAAAAGGCCCCTCTTGTGGCTTGGTGCCTCTCCACCATTTGCATTTAGCAGAGCAGCGTGCATAAACTGCCAGGAACAGCACTGAGCGGTAATTATGTCTTATGCTGTCGTGAGGTAGTGGCACCAGTGAGAAGATCCCTTTTCACGGCGCTGACATCAGGAACATGGCAGGTGGCTGCTAGGAACAGTGTGACTGGCTGAGATTTGCATACACATAATGGGTCCCAGTCACACCACCTGCACCCCTCCCTCCCTGAAATGGATTGTGCCAAGAAGGTAAAGAGCTGCCACGACATGGAGGCAGATGGGCAAAAAGGAGGCGGAGCCATGAGAGCATGAATACAACCTCAGGATAAAGGATGGATGGGGCCGAGGATGGGAGAATGGGGATCAAAGTAACGGGAATGGCTACGGTGGAGAGGGAAGACATAACGAGAGAGAAAGAGAGCAGAACGGGACCTGGATGAGGTGCCGAAAGGAAGAAGAGGGATGTGTGAGTGATGTCCTATCCTTTGCGTACCATGCTGTACGGCCCAGGGATTCTGGGAAAGGCTCCACATTGCCACACGGCTGCCCAATTCTTCAGCTCCTGTAGACCAGTATAACATTGAGGGTGCAACAAATAAGGCGACCATTCAGTTGCAATAATCACCACCCCGTGCCGAGTGCTTCAGAAAATCAAGGTGGTTAATAACCTTAGCAGCCCCATCTCATCATTTGCAAAATTGTCGACGGGTTTGCAGTCGCTTCAGATGTCATTCACAATCAAGTTAGTACAAGAAACTAATTTTGTAATAGCTGGGCTGCGAGTCCCTGGAGTGTTTATTGTTGAGAAATCCCTGTGTGGAGTCTAGCCAAATCATTTGGCATAATAGAACAAAATGTTTTGTTTAATTTTGTGTGTTGTAAAGCATACATATGCCTTTTGTCCTGAGGTCAGGTATAAATTCCGGCAGTGTAATATGTGGCTGTGTGTCCCTGCACCTTGGCATCGGCCTGTGAGCGAATGTGTGTGCGCTGTGCGAGGCGCTGACTTCCCGTTGAGGCTGTATCCTGCTTTTCAGCCAGTGCTTCCTGGGCTGGATTCTGTTCTGGGTTACTGTGATTCTAAAGTGGATGAACCGTCATGGATGATGCGCGGAAAAAAACACAACATAATGCAATGTTATGATGGGGCTTGAGCGTGGTGGGGGGCTCAGCCACCATTCATCCAGGTCATGTGACATATGTTGCAGAATATCCACTTCTGGTGTGAACTAAATAAAACAATGTGTTTTGTCTTTACCGTAATCTGTAGTAGCAGAATTGGTCAGTAGTAAAAACCATCTGAAAACATGCTTTCGACCACGCGATTTCTGTATGTAAAATCCCAATCCCCATTTGCTGCATTTTTGTGCCTGGCCTGTATTTCTTTAGACAGCAATAACAGCCCTTATTGCTATTATTAACTGCCCAAGCAGGCAGAGCCTCGTTGTTCTAACTGTGCTGCTTTCGTGTGTCTGCTCTGAATCAGCAGCTTCACCGTGGAAGGCAGAAAACCCTCCGCCGCACTCGTCTCTCAAACGGCGCTTACAGAAGTCACGTCACAGCGTGTGTACTGCCATTGAATGGCCTTCTAAAACCCAGGGCAGACTTTGCGGGTTCTTCGTCACTATGACAACTTAACTGCAGGCCGCTTCATTCCCAAAGGGCCCAATGGTGAGGATAACTGTTTAAACAATCAGCCTCCAGCCAAAAAAATCCCTGGTATGATGCCACAATTTGTAACCAGCGCTATGCATTGATATTTTTACAATTTTACATTTTATTTCTCAAAACCTGAATGCTGAAGTTTTTTTTGCCAGCGGTTTTGTTGACATTTACTACAAACGTATGCTGATTTTTTTGTACTTTTTCTTGTGTTTGCTAAAGTAAATTCCATCCATCCGTCCATCTTCCAACTGTTAATCCATTACAAGGTCACTGGTGGGGGGTCTGGAGCCAGGTGGCACAGGGCACTAGACAGGGGTACCCCCTGGAAGGAATGCCAGCCCATTGCAGGGAACACATTATAATTTGCCTCCAAATGCCCCTTACAGCTAGCCCTATAAATTGTCTGGCTAACAGTTGGCTGCACTCTTTAGCCATGCACTGCCACAGTTCTTCAGTGTTTGAAGGATGCCTCTGACAGGGTGATTTCGGGTCTCGCCACATGTTCTCAGTGGCAATCATGTCAGAATTCGTCACTGGTGCTCCAGAACAGTCTAGCGTTTGTCAATGAGCCATTATTTTGGTTTCATTTTGATGTCCTGCTGAAGGATACACAGTGTTCTGTGGTGACCTAGGCTTTGAACTCCCTAACCTTAACCCGAATGAGAGTCACAGTGAGCCTGGCACGAAGCTGGATGCCAGTCCATCATAGGGCACACGTAAATCAAGGGCAATTTAGGAACAGCAATTCAGATGAAGTATTTTATCGTGGGAGGTAATTAGGAGAGCATGCAGGGATTGTACCTCCTACCCTGGATAGGGGAGGCCACAGCCCTGCAGCGTTGAGCGTTTCATTGTGCCTCCTGCCTTGATAGTAGATTTTTATAATGGTATTGTCAGACAGGAGCAGGGCATGGGCATCCAAGTCCGGGGCATAGTCATGTGGCTAGCCTCTTGCCCATCATTAGGGCTATAGCACAGTCTTCTGATTTCTGTCTCTGCTCCAGGCTGCCTGGCTTTGTTACACTTCCCCAAATTTTACATCTATTTGTGCCCCTGAGTTGTTCCGGACTGCCGGTGCCGTCACTTGTTCTCCTTTCATCCCTCGCTCCCTGTTCCGTCCTTCCATTTCTGTGTCACGTGGAGCTGTTTGTGTTACACACAGGTACTCCACTGCTAGAGGCAACAGAGAAATGTAAGTATCGTCAAATGCAATTTCTGTTCCCCTGTCACGGTACAGAAGGAATTCTTTTCTTGAAGATTTTATTTGCTTGTTTTGGACTGATTTTTTTTTTTTATTGCTAAAGACCATTTAGCTAAATTAATGTCTAATTTTACTTTCTGTTCATTGACAATTCTCATGTAGGTTTTATTAAGGGATTAAGAGAAGTTCAGTAACACTGTTTCTCATGGGTTCTTCTTGGCTCTCTGACGCTGTGGCGTGGTTTTGAACTTGCATGATGAACATTCTTTCGAAGTCAACCTTTTAATCTTTGCATTTTGTGCAACTTTTTCCCCATCAGTTTTAAAGATATTTTAATGAGATCTGTGTTCATTTTTTTTTTATACACATCCTGGGGGCTTCACAGCAATTGTATGAGCTTCAAACATCTTCGGGCCATTTCTGGAGGTCACAATAAAGACTAGATCCCTGAACACTTGTCCCCTAACTGTCGTCAGTTAACGTTCTGCTTGAATAGGCTTCTCTTGAGGACTTCTCAGGGCTATGGGATTCCAGAACCAGAATAGTAGAACTCACTGAATTTGACCAAACATTGGAATCATCTCTCCAAACAGATATCCGAATGATAAACATTATGAGTATTTGCGGGTGCAAAGTGTATCAAATACTGCAGCGAATTTGAGTTTGTCCGAGCCATACTGTCAGCAGTTTAAGATTAAAAAAAAAAACGCAATGAATGAATATCTCTTCAGAAGCATGTCATTGTGAGAAATCAGTAACTTATGTTCTCTTTTATAGAAGATCATCTTAAAAGTACTGATAATAGCTGCTACAGGCTGAGTGAATGCAGAATCCTTTTAAAATGCCTTTAGGAAAGATCAATATATTTAAGGATCATTCCCATTAAATGTAGAATATTAAACAGTTTTGAAGTTATTATATAGTAATGGATTAATACATTTTTTCACAAGTAGATTGTTGTGTCCATCTATTGCTTGCCCAGTTTAAATTAATACAGATTTGGCCTGGGCAGTTGAACAGGCTTTCTCCTGTTGCACTGCTCTGTGCTGTGTTTAATAATGTCATTGGCTTGTATTTCAAGTAGTGACATGTTCAAATCCGTTTAGGTTAGTGTAACACATGAAGGGTGTTTTGAATAAGTGTTGATACAATGCTGTTCAGTCTACCTTGGGTGAAGGCGGATTTAACTGTGAAATATCTTTGTTAAGATGAGGAATTGTTAAAATACCCATACAGGCTGTATTTTATCTCTTTGTACACTCAGTCTGTCAAAGGTTTTTCTTACTGAGTTGCCAGATATGGTCGAAAATGTAATTCTGTTTTGGAAAGATAAGGCGCCTCTTGGAATGCATATAATAAGACTGACATATACATGGTTGGGGGATTATGGGCCGCGCAGTGAAAAAGAAACCATGATCTTGTTAGGTGATGGAGCATATGTGTGGGTGGATCGGTGGGTGTTCTCTTAATTTGAATTTTGGGCATGTAACGTGTTTTTGCCTCTTTATTTTGTCAGCGATGACAGGCCCTTTGCTTGGGTGATTCAGAAGGAGGGGAAGGGATGTCATGCGGCATCACTGAACACAGGATTTCAGAAAGCTGTCTCCCGTTGCCCTGAACGTGAAACGGCTAGACATATAAAATTCAGTCTGTGTTTCCCATCCACGTCTCATTAACAGGGAATGCTGGTCCTGAGATAAATCCGTTCTTTCATTGCTCAAAAGAATGGATTGCGATTCCGATCTGCCGCACCACCACTGGGCTGCTTTGGGATTCTGTATTGTTCCCAGGAATAACATAATGAATCGTTAGGATCTCTCTTTGTTAGGAGACACGATAGCCGAAACATGTTATGATCTATGATCTATGCACTACTACTACAATTATACTATATATTATGAATATGCGGAACTAAAATGCAGAACTTTCATTTATTTTGCTGCTGCATATAACAAAACCATTATCTGTCCCAGAAAGCCAGTATGATGGCAATTTTCCCGTTAAACCAGTAGCCTAAGAGAGATTCTTGTACATGTGAGTCACCCAACTTTTGGGGAGTGATTTCTGGCATGTGCGTAGCAACTAGAGAGGCAAACTGTGCTGATAGCTAATTAAATCATGAAAGGTCAGGCGTTTCTTCTGTGCATTTTATCAATCACTGGAAAAATTTGGAAAGCAACATCCTTCTTTCCCTTTCTGGTTGCATGCCGTTAAATCGCTCATTTTCATCAGCTTGTAATATAATAGGGCTACATGTAACAACTACTGCCTTTTGAAATGGCCGTAACAAAGACCTATAAAATACGACCACTAGCAAATGCACAAAATCTGTCTATCTTTCCTTCGACTGCTTATCCAGGTCAAGGCTGTGTGGACGTGCACATCATAACGCACAAAAATATGACAATATTTTTCCATTTGCTAATTTTAATTTCCATTTGCGAGCAGCGTCATGTAGCGCGGTGGACGGAGACAGTGAAAGTAATTTCAGCAGATCTGCTCTCGGTTTAGAGGAGGAATGAATGTTTGGATAAGATGTTGATGTGAAGGAGGGCCCTCAGCGGGACCGTGGACGACATAACGCAGTTGTACCATGAAGCAGTAGTTCGATCGATAATCGAAAACTGCCCGGTAATATCAGACACTTAGATTGTGTTACTGGTTCCTCCATCTGCAGAGAATGGGTTTTTACTGGGAGACAGCCCAGCTGCACATTAAATGTCTTTGTACTTGCTCCTTTGCCAGCTGTCCTCTGTGTTAAAGTTTCAGCAAATAGGCCTGAGGTGCAATATACCCACACTGCCTGTTGTGTTGGTGTGTATGTATTGGTGTCTATGTATAAGCATGTGAGTGTTTGCATATTTTGACCACAAACACAATTACATAGAGTATCAGTAAAACTGGGTTAGAATCTCACCTGTTATTAAATGCTTTCATTATGAGCTTTTCCAAAACACCATCCCACATCACCTTGGTTTTTGTTGTCTTTTTGATATTACTTGGAACAGTATGTTAGCTTGGTTGAATAGATTTTCTATGTCTTTGTTGGAGCTCTTATCAAGACTAGACTTTAATTCTGTTTCTCGGCTGCTCTCCCAAGACCCTCTCGTTTGTCCCCTGTCCTCGTGGGCAGTCGCACATTGTGTTTACTTCCTGAAAACCACTGGTCCTGGGTTCAATAATCACCCTTAGCGAATGTCCTTTCATTGTAATTTGGTTTACAGTGCATTTAAATACTGACTGACCAGCTGCCTTGTAGGTATTTCATGTGCACTTAATTTTGTATTTTTTCTAAATTTGTGGCAGAATTGCAACCCATGGAGGGTGCTCGCAGCCTTCTGCCGCATGCTATCAGGGCTGGGCTCCAGACTCAGCTCTGAGCCCCGAACTATAAGTGCTTATGAAAAATAGAAGAGCGGATGGATTGTGTGAATCACCGCACAAACAGTCGGTCAAAGACTTTCATCTTACCTTCACGATGCAATCATCAGATTAATTTGCCTTCACCTGATTTTAATGTATCGGAATCCTAATTAACAGAAAGAGAACCATACTAAGGAAATTGTCTCCTTTCCAAGCCATAGGGAGAGGTGGATAGGACTGTGTTCCCCATGGCAGAGAGAAGGCATTCACTGTGCTTTTCTCCATGCCTAATTAGAGTTAAGATATTTTTCCAGAGGCTCTCTTTCAGCTTCCATTCTTCTTCAAAGAACATTTTTGCCGTGCTGGTTTGAGATACTTGGGGATAACAGCCAATGACAAAACTACTTTAATTAATGATCCCACACTCGGCGCAAGCAAACAGGCTCTTTAAATAGTTCCTCATTGACTGAAAATGAACTTACTTGAGTTTCAGGCATGGCTGTTTGGAGCGAAACAGCCCCCACAGTGCATCAGAGTTTCTGCTTGAAGTTGTACACATATCAAGGAAAACTGCTTGCACCTAGTTTACAATTTTATATGCCACTTTACAGTCTGGCTTTTTGCAAGTCGTTTTTGAGAACATCAATGAACAACATTCTTTCCTATTTCCATTCTTCCACTACAAATACTTTGGATACTGCTTCTGTTGTTCCAATAACTGTCCGTGTCTTTCTGTCCTGTCCCAAAGGAGTAATTCTTCTGATAATAATTCTCATAATAATTGGGTTGAAACAATTTTCATCTATGTATTGAAAATTATTTCGTCTTATCAAAGAAGAAATTGCCCAGCCATACTGCCCTTAACAATCCTCTCATTTTAGAGGGTCTTACACATTTTCTTATGAGGTTGATTTCTGTAAGCTTTGCAACTGAACATGGAGGCATCTTTGCATATTCAGATGGAATATTGTCTGTCTGCCATTGTACAATTTACAGTTATGTAAAGTTGTTTATTTGGGATTTGGATGTACCGTATGCAACTGTAATGCTTAATGCGGATTTCTTTATTATGTATGCATCTGTGATAAATTCAACCAATACAATCTGCCACGCATAAATGTTATAGAAAAGTAAATATACACCATATAGTTGCATCTCCTGTTACGGAGAACTGATAGTGAACTCCAGAGCAGGGCCTGCTGTTACCGCAGTGAGAGGATTAGGCAGCTTGGACAGGCTTGCCATGGGAGTCTTACTAGGGTTTTGCACGACCTCCCTGCCCTTTTTACGATTGCGAACTTGCGCGTGCTATGCGGTGGCGCAGTGAGCCTGTTGAGCCACGCCTCCTCATCTCTGTCCGAAGGAGAGGCTCTGAATTGCTGGGAGATTTCAGCGATCAGGGGGATTGGCAGATGGTGTGCTGTGAAATTTGAATTCAGTGGAACAGCGGTAGCTGTTCCTTTTTTCGTAGAATGTCGAGTTTTTGCCTCTTGTCTTGAATAAAGCAGACTAATCGTAATCTGCATAGACTGGAGGTTGTCATGCACAAAAGGATTCCCTTCGGACCTCTAAAAAAATTAAGAATTTTGACTCTAAATTTTTACATAAACTAATAATGCTAAACTAATGATAAGCTAAATTTCTGAGAAATATTTCCTAAATTCAGTTCAAAATGTATGCGCTATATAAAAGCAGCATGGTGACGCCAAGGTTCGAGTCTGCGCCATGGCTCCATGTGTGGAGTTTGCATGTTCTCGTCGTTGGGTTTCCTCCAGGTGCTCCAGTTTCCCCCCACAGTCGAAAAACATGCTGAGGCTAATTGGAATTACCAGTGTCCATAGGTGTGCAGCTTGGCACCAGTTTCCGTTTTTTGAGATCAACAGTGGGCAGAACAAATCAGTGAAGAACAGGGAAAACCACGGAGTTTTCTTTTTATGGTGAAGTATGGTGGCTGTATTAAGTGCCAATAAATGACTGAAGCGCGTTGTTAGATAAACATCCCATCTGTTTTCTCCCATTTGTTCCATTCTCAGATCTTTCAAAGAACAGGTTTTCGGAAATTCCTCCTGAAGTCTGCCTCTTCGCCCCTCTCGAGTCGCTGAACCTGTACCACAACTGCATCAAGGGTATCCCAAAGGCCATCATCAATCTTCAGATGCTGACATACTTGAACATCGGGTGAGGTCCTGCTGTTTTTTTTTTTTTTCTTTTCAAGCAATTTTTGCTTGCAGGGTCAAGTCTAGGATTTATTTTAGGCTGGGGGGCATTAGAGGGGGCTTTAGTCATGAAGAGGGGCCAGCCTTATCAGCCAATAATATTTTTTTAACTTTATGAGTGACAGGGGAGCAGGCCAATCAGCTTTCAGCTGTGGCCAGTGCCCCTTTGACCCCACCCCTGTATGTACCCCTATTTACATACTATAAACCATCTTAGGAAAAGAAATCAGTAGAATTAAAGACTCTGTAAGTGACGTTTCAGACTGCAAAATTCGACATTATGCTGTTGCTGAAGGCTACTGTAAACGGAGCTCAAAATAGAAGCTTTTAGGTATTTTTCTTCAAGGAGCTGCCAAGCTGTCATTTTGTGTTGATCTTAGCTGCTCGGTTTCTTTGTGGAAGGTTGGTGTCACATTCTTCCTCTAAAAACTATAAACGCTGGCGCAAGGGGAATAGAAGCAGGGAGGACCTGACCCTGATTTTTAGAGGGAGTGGATGAAATCAGCAGAGCGGCGTGTCAGCTGTGGTATTGTGCAGTCTGATTTTGATGAGTGCCTCTGTTCTTCCGCATTTTAGTTCCACATTCTGCCACATGACTAAGTTAATGCAGAAACGTACTTCTAATAGGAGATGACTGCACGTTGACAGAAGCAAACAATATGGGACAGGCCCTGTAAACTGCATCTTCACGTCTGCTGCTGTCATGGGCTCCGCGCCAAAAATACCCTGATGTTTTATTTATTTATTTTTGTCTTTAGTATTGTTCTCACACTCTCTCACTTTCAAAGCACTGTTACTGATACACGTCTTCTCGAATTCAGCCACCTATCGTGTCTAATTTCCTTATTTGCCAAGTCTGTTTCAAATAAAATGAAATTTACGAGTAAATTAAAAGGAGTTTTTCCTCGTTATTTTCAGTCGAAATCTGCTGTCAGCGCTGCCCAAGTACTTGTTTGACCTGCCACTCAAAGTGTTGGTTGTGAGCAACAACAAGCTGATGTCTGTACCTGAGGAGATCGGGAAGTCCACACACCTCATGCAGCTGGTGAGGGAGTGAATACCCCTGAAAATGGTTTGCTCTGTCTTGCCTCTTCTTGTCTTTTGCACTACTAATTTTTTCACGACCGTACACGTTACAGGCTGCCAGTGCCTGCATGCCTGTATGACCGTCTGTGCTTATATTTCATATCTATTGATTGGGCTGGTGCTTTTGTTCACAGTGATTTACATAATTTATTGGCTTAGTGGAAGCATTGGCTCACAGATTTCTCCATTAGTCTGTCACAGATTTTATATAAGTATCCAGCTGGATTTATCCTGAAGGTACTTCCCAAAAGGTGGTTTCGGAACCACAATGTGACGCTGGGAAAGAGTGCCCCTGTTTGCACGTGCATGAGGGAGGACCTACAGGTTGTCCTCCTGTTTCCTGTTTTCAGGACATCAGCTGTAATGAGATCCAGGCCCTCCCGTCTCAGATGGGAAACCTTCAGTCCTTACGAGAACTCAACGTCCGCAGAAATTGCCTGCATTCTCTGCCAGAAGGTGTGGAAATCGATCCCTGTGTCTCCCCAGCGTTGTACTATTTATTTATTTTGTTCACTTTGTAGATGCTTTGTCTGTCACATTTGTTCTTGGCAGTTGACTTATTTTTTGTAAACTATATACATTTAGACAGATGGATTTTGCTGAACCTGCTGTATGTTATCTAAGGAAACAACATCTGGAATTAAGTGGCCCACAGTCTAGTTCTCTTAAGCCCCCGACCTTAGGTAACTTCTTGCATGCAGGACAGAGAAGAGATTCCCTGCTTTTTATTTAAGTATATATACACACACATACATACAGACACGTTTGTATTCATATCCTTGTGAGCAGAGGCAGACATTTCAGGTCCAGAAAGTAAAAATCCAGACCAGGATTTTGTTTCAACCAAGCAGCTGAGTACTCTGTGAATGTCTTATTCATGCTCAACTCGTTGGTTGAAACAAAATCCTGGTTTGGATTTTTACTTTCTGGACCTGAAATGTCCGCCTCTGCTTGTGAGGAAGTCCAGTCATTTCTATTGACAAATCCCAACAATGACAACCTTAACCCCCACCCAGCCCTAACCTTAATCATACAAAACCAAAGAAAATACAAGACTTTTGGCATTCTTAGTTTTTTGATTGCAGCCACAGGTTTTTATAAAATTGAGTTTCCCCTTGTGGGGACCGAAAAAATCTCTCACACACACACAAGTAGAGCATTATG
This sequence comes from Mormyrops boulengeri, assembly GCA_026781065.1. Taxonomy (NCBI): domain Eukaryota; kingdom Metazoa; phylum Chordata; class Actinopteri; order Osteoglossiformes; family Mormyridae; genus Mormyrops; species Mormyrops boulengeri. Next base: position 2,244,772 of record JAODLD010000002.1, read on the forward strand.
CTCAAGGATCCTGTGTTCAGATCCCAGGGAACACACATACATTTCAACCATACTGTCTACTGTGCATCCCTTTGGATAAACGTGTAAGATGAATAAATAATTGTGTTTTTTTGCCTCATTGCTTTGTGTCCCCCTATGGCTGTGAGCTGCCGGCACAACAAAGCCTCAGGCTGTCCTTTTCCCCCCTACCAGGCCTGGCTCACCTACCGCTCACCATCCTGGACTTCTCCTGCAACAGCATCACCGAGATCCCGCCCGCCTTCCGGAATCTCAGGCATCTTCAGCTTCTTGTTCTGGACAACAATCCCCTTCAGTCTCCACCTGCACAGGTGTGTTTGTGTCCCACACTCTGGTAAATATAAACAGCAGGACTGTAAAGGTGTGAGCTGCCTTCCAAACAATAACAGCTAGACGCAGTGTAGCAAACAAATGAACAAATAAATGAGCCATTATTCTAGATTTTCCAGGATTTTTGTCCAAATGAAAAGGTAATAGTTAGTCTTTAATGTGAAATATACTAAAAAGTTTGAAATTGCATGGTAATGACACCCAACCTAGTCATAACCCCCTACTCCTGAATTTTAATAAATTTTGTTAATACCACAATATTGATAACCTTAAAATCCATGTAATGTGAATTCTATCTTGACATGCTTCATTTTATCATATTGTCTGGCCCTGCCTGTGAGTGATAGCTCTCCATTGCCCCCTTGAGGGGATCATCTGCTCCTACATGTGTCCCTTAAGGCCAGTTCATAATTCACTTGTCTGCTTGCACTTCTGGTTACGGACGCGGTGACGTGGCATAAATTTTGTCATCGGTGGTCGGTGCGTGTGTAGCCCCGATTTTTATGTCTAGTGGAAACCTCGACTGCAGCCACACATGTGCAAATTTAATTGATTAGGTATTTCCAGTAGGTGGCACTGCTGACTTTCACAGATCAGCAGTCAACAACAGAAGAGTAGAGGGAGAATAGGTGTTGTTGGTGTAGTACTTATGGTGAGCAGCTGTATAAGGAGAGTCGTAGGTACCCGCATATCTAATTTTTCATACCGGCCAGGCATAGGGTGGAATGGTGGCTCTGAGGCTCGGGATCTGTGTTAGCAACTGGAAGGTTTCTGGTTCAAATCCCATGAATGCCCTAAGTAAATCTACCTCATTGGGTCCTTGAGCAAGGCCCTTAACCTGCAATTGCTTCGTCCTGGGTATGACGTTAATCTACATCCAGCCTTATAAGGAGGTCCTCCAACTTACAGGGGAAAAACTTGGGAGTTGGTGGCAGGATTGGCACTCCAGCTACTGGGAAAAAAAACTCACACTGGTCCATTCAGACTAGTGTGGTGCTGAGGTATCGCCCGCCACATGGCTGCACTCAGGTTCTCATCCCTGAGGTGGTTTGTCATGTGATGGGCGCACTGTATCAGGTCATGCTCCTTACCTCTCACTGTATCAGGTCATGCTCCTTACCTCTCACTGTATCAGGTCATGCTCCTTACCTCTCACTGTATTAGTGCCCTAGTGTCCTTACCTCTTACCAGGCATACTGAGGTATGCGGTATTTTAAAAAAGCAGCACTATTCCTGCATTTTGAAATCTGGGCAATAAAGTTCGCTGAGCAAGTGGGTGGAGATGTGGCTAATTTTGTCGTAAGGATTTCAAAACACCACGGTACGCCTTATTACCAAAATACTGCCCAAGCCTTGACTAGTGACTTTAAAACTGCTCATAAAAGCTTACCCATTTCAGTACACTGCTTGTATTTATGTTTGTACATCTGCCCTCTGCTGGTCTGGTGGAATATTACTGCTGTATGCATGCACCGACAGCAACCATCCGCATCCGAAACCGAATGTAGTAAGATCACAAGCTGCTGTATGTTTAACATGCGCAGCCTGAAAACGCACGCGGAAAAGTGAAGCGTGAACTAGGCTTCAGTCACTCCTGTTACTGCTGATGATCCCGTCGAAGAAAGCCATCCTGGGGGCACCTGTAGCTTAATTCCTTTCGCTTGTCAGCATCTGCGTGTTTGAGCCGTCTCCTTGCTTTCAGATCTGTCTTAAAGGCAAGGTGCACATCTTCAAGTACCTGCACATGCAGAGTGGGAGAGGCGAGAAGAAGCCCGACAGCCTGGAGCTGGCATCACTGAGCAAACGTAGCCTCCCTCCACCTCTGACAGGCAGGTACGACCTGGGAGATCTCCGAACTCTGCCCTTTTCGGGGCAAGTGGCAGTGAGGCAGCGTGAACGCAAATGCAAAGGGCTGTGAAGGAAATCAGAGCTAATTCAGCTTAAATCGTGGCTGGACCGCCTCGGATAATTCAGCTTTTTCTGTAGCTCTCTCCACTTCCTCTTCAGAATAGCGGGATATGAATGAATGGCAGTTTCGCTGTGAAGAACTTTGTTAAAATTGCTTATGATAAATATTTTACTTATCAGGGCTGGTGTGTGGTTAGGACAGCTGTTTAGGACGCCGGAAGGTTGCTGGTTAAAGTCCCAGGGGCGGCAGAGCGATTTCATCATAGGGTCCTTAAGCAAGGCCTTTAACCCCCAATTGCTGTAGAGACTGGCTGGTCCTGCCTTATCATTTGTACTGTATTGGCCTGAATGTAAGACGACCCCGATAAGACCGCTCATTCTTTGGCAACTGTTTTTAGAAAAAAAGTTTTTGGAATACCAAATCTTATCTTTATAAAGAAAATAATTTAGAACATATAATAATAGATAATGAATATTACAAACTCCACAACCCATAAGGGCGCAGAATGTTTTCGATTCAGCAGATCCACATGAGGGTAAAAAATGTATTTCAGAGAATGGTTGATTATTAAATTCATATTAAAACATGATATGACAGCTCTTTTAAAATTAATGTTACTCTATCTTTATTAACGGCCCCTATCAGTTAAATACTAGCAGTGTCACAGCCAGGGAAGCCAACAGTTTACATGACACTCAGGGATACACGCTAAACACTCATTGCCGGGGCTGCCAGCTCTCACGCATCTGGCGTGACAGTCTCGCTTTTTGACTCTCTCACACACACAAGAAATGTCACATCTATATTATGGTCAAAACACTCGTTACAAAGTATCATATTTGGCGCCATCTATTCCCTTTCTTTGTCCAGACCCTAAATATAAGACGACACCACTTTTTCAGACATATTTTGAGAAAAAAAGAAAACCTTTATATTATGACCTCTTATATTTGGGCCAACACGGCACATTGAATAAGGATAACTTCAGCGTCATACTGGTTGAACGTTAGATTAGCTAAGTGATGTAAAGCATACAAAATTGTGTATACCAGCAACTTCTGTACTTTTTTCCAGTTTCAAGATTTCATACTACAATAAAGTATAAGTCAGAAAGCCGCAATGCTTACAGTGAATCTGGTATCCACTTTCATTTCTGGGAATGCTCTGGGTAACAGACATGTTTGCTCATTCAGCATGTGATTTGGATGCTGTTACATTTTAATTTCATTTCATTTTGTTTCATTTCGTTCTGCTTATTTCTATCAACAGTAATGCTTTGGGGCCTAATCCAGCTCAGTGTGCCGTTAACTGTTTTTATATAACTGTTTTATTATGTTCTTAATTGTGGGTCAGTATGGTAATTCTTCAAGAGAAGGTGCAGTATGTTTCATTGCTGTGTATGTTTTGCCAATAAAACTCGTCAAACCCAGTTTCGTTTGCAGGGTGAACATGTCCTTATTTCTTGTTCTTTTCAGTACGGAGGATTTTTACCCCAGTAAAAGTCACGGACCAGATTCAGGCATTGGGAGCGAAAGTGGAGACAAGAGACTTTCTGCAGCAGAGGTATGTACAGATCCTGATGCCAAAGCACACCGAGTCATCGGAAGAGAGCCAACCTCGGTCCCGTTGTTCTGTGTCCAGTGGCACAAATGCTGTCCATGAAACATCACTAGGGTCATGAAGGCCCATAATGTGAGACAACCAGACAGAAAATACCTGGAAATGTTTATATAGGTATTTATAAAGAGCTTTGGGCTAGCTCTTTTGGGCTGGCTGGCTTGTAATATAGATCAAATTGAATGGAACTAAACTGGTGCTGACAGGTATGTGAGTCAGAGTTTATCTCTGATGTGTCACTGCTTTAGTGTGTGTGCTCATTGTCTGCCTGAATTGCTTCCTGTCTAGCACCTGATGCATGTTTGTGTAAACCATTCCCATCTGAGTTGCCTAAGTGATGTAGCTTCGAAAATGTCTGGCACACATCGAATTGTTTTCCTGTGGTCGAGATTCGATTCCTAGGAACAGGGCTGGTTTTCCCTTTCTTTCGTGCCCCTCCAGTCTTGCCTTTTCAGTGATGCTTGACAGATTCTTTGAAGTACAAACATGATTCACTGGTGATGATTATTAAATGGTGTTTCTGGGAAAGAATCAACAAATTTTCCAGAATCACACTCTTCCCAGAAGTAACCTGAAACTTTTGAAGTCCAATCTAAAGATCTGTTGATTTCCAAAGGCCATTCCGTGACTACAGTTTGAACTCTTTAGCATTGAAACTGGTGAGATCTCTATTACACAGTAATGAAGTGGTCTTATTAGATGAATATATCTGTTACATACTGTTGGTAAAGATAATGTGTACGTTGTATTTATGTGAAGCAGATTTATTGAAAATCCCCGTATAGTTATGTCTTCTTGTCTGTCAGGTAGAGAGAGGAGTTCATGCTGAAGCCTTTACTGGAGCTCTTTTCTCTCCTTCAGCCGTCCGATGACGACACGGTCAGCCTCCACTCGCAGGTGTCGGAGACGCCGCGGGACCTGACCCGGGCTGAGGCCTACACGCTGAGTGCCAAGCACGGCTCGAGTAAAAGAACACGGAAGCAGACACACGCACATGAACGTAACGAGACACACTGACTGGAAAGATAGTCTCCTAAGCAAATTTAGGCCAGATCTCATCTTACAACCATGAAGTTGGGGCGGGGGAGAGTGTTGCTCAGTGGATTTGGATGCCATGCTTATGATCGGAAGGTTGCTGGTTCAAATCCCATGGTAAGCGGACTGATTCCACTGTTGGGCCCTTGAGCAAGGCCCTTAACCCCCATTGCTCCATGGGATTTTCAGACACTGCTTTCTCAAAAAAAATGTATGTCACTTTGGATAAAAGTGTCTGCTAAATAAATATGATGTGAACAGATGGGTTCTCAGGTCCAAGCCCAGAAACCCTGTATGACTTTAATAGCTTAGTGGCTGCTTCTGATAGCTGTAGAGATGACCAAATCAATGCAGGTGAAATGTCTTGCCTAAGCATACTATTCCTGAGCTCACTGTAAAAGCAGCAAAATGCTGGTTCTTTGCTAAAATACTACTGCTATGTACGATATACTTATGCTGATAAGCTGTCCTTTTTCTCATAACTGAATGCATGTATCCTAAACAGTGTGTCTGGGAGTACGGTACCCTTCTTCCACTGAAATCTGATAATATTAATCCCGGAATAGTGCAAAAATGAAACTTGGTTTTGCAATAACTGCCTTTCGTTATGACCTGTGTCCAGATTTCCGCCCCTATCATGATTACTCACATCTCTGATTTCTTTTCATCTCCGTGAAAGCTCTTCCCTAGTGTGCCGATTCACGGCCACCATGGGAAGCCACACTTACCTGTGGACTCCACAAATTTAAGTTCCTAGAAGACTGAGTAGCAACCTGGCTATGAATTTGTGTCTGGTGTAGGACAGCTGAAATGGTTACTTCTGCAAAACAAAAAAAAAAAAAAAACACTCGTTGTTTCTCCACAGATCGGGAGTCCAGCGACTTTGCAGATCTCATGGTGGAGGAGGAGCTGGCGCTGACGGAGGGGGACACACACCAGAACACCAGCTATGTGGCTTGCCTGAAGGTTAGGAGCTAAACTAGGCCATCTGTACTCCTAGGCAAATAACATCAATAGAGTTAAGCAAACTGACAACTCTTGAGCCGGCCAGATGTAGGGGCTCGAAGTAGAGATGTTGCTGCTCCTCACCATCAACAGGAGCATCTATCTAGGATGCCTCCTGGCAGACTCCCTGGGGGGGCGTTTCAGGCATGTCCAACCAGGAGGAGACCCCTGATAGTATCTCTCTTGGCTGGCCTGGCAACACCTCGGTATCCCCCTGGAGAAGGTGGTTGAGGGGAGGGAGGTCTGGGAATCTCTGCGCAAACTGCTGCCCCCACAAGCCGGACCCAAATCAGCGGCAGAAGATGGATGGATGGATGAATGGATAGATGGATGATCTGGGCTGTGGTTAATATGGCAAACTGACTTTGTAGCTGGCATAATGTTTTTGCATTTTCCATCCCACTTATCTGACACTCAAAATACATTCTCATCTTCCATCCTCTCTTATTGCTTTTTCAGCACCTGTTTTAGTCCCCTCCCCTTGTCCATGTTTTATTTGTTTTGGAAAAGTTTTTCCCTTCAATGTTATACTGAGGGGATGGCAAGGTGGTGCAGTGGTTAGCACTGTTGCCTCACACCTCTGGGACCAGCGTTCGAGTCTCCGCCTGGGTTCCATGTGTGTGGAGTTTGCATGTTCTCCACATGTCGTCTTGGGGTTTACTCCGGGTACTCCGGTTCCCCCCCCACCCCCACAGTCTAAAGACATGCTGAGGCTAATTGGAGTTGCTAAATTGCCCATAGGTGTGCATGTGTGAGTGAGTGGTGTGTGAGTGTGCCCTGTGATGGGCTGCCCCCCCCATCCTGGGTTGTTCCCCTGCCTTGCATTTGTGAGTGAATGGTGTGCGAGTGTGCCCTGCGATGGGCTAACCCCCCCCATCCTGGGTTGTTCCCCGCCTTGTGCCCGTAGCTTCCGGGATAGGCTGCGGACCCCCCGTAACCCAGAAGGATGAGTGGTTTGGAAAATGGATGAATGTTGTCACGGTGCGGGATGCGGTGAGCGGGGAAGGAGGCGAGCGAACCCAGGTTACAGGGAGAACGGGGTTTATTAAGGGCAGACAGGTAACCAGGGGAGCATACGGGAGATGGGAAACAACAAACACTGTCATACACGTAACGTCAATGACGGATCTGGGGAAGACTAGACAGAACGTAGACTAAATACAGGAGGTGACGAGCAGGAA
>JAODLD010000002.1:2251966-2274827 GCA_026781065.1 Mormyrops boulengeri
GGCAAACGGGAGGATTCCACACGGGGTTAACGAGGAGGTGTGGTCCACATGAGGGCGATCGGGGCTGGGTGTGACAGATGTTATACTGAAGGAAAATAAATTCCTGTTATAGAAGCATAATTAACTTGTATTGTTGCCACAATAGGTCTGTGTGTGTGTGTGTGGGGGGGGGCATGTATGTATTACATTGTGGGAACCAAATGTCCCCACAATGTAATAAAAACCCTTTTATTTTTAAAATTTCCCCAACATGGAGAACTCAGCTTTATAACAATCTGTGAATGTTATCAAAAAAACTGAAATAGCCAATAGTCTTGTATTTTGTTTGGTTACTTATGGTTAAGGTTCGGACTGGGAAAGAGTTATCATATTTAGGGTTAGGGTTATGTTCAATGTTCATTTAGAGAAGGAATAAGAAGAGCAAGTTCAGAAATGATGTGCAGAGATATAGTGTACTCCGAGGAGAGCAAATTTCTATTTCTAAAAGTAGCTTAGGAATAAGAAAGCAAAAGGCATTTAATGACCAAATCGTCTTGATATGTTAATAAGCAGTACCATAACCGTGTCAACAAAATTTAAGGGTAATGGACTATCGTAAGTTAAATCCCTTTATCTAGCACCATGGAAAGCAAAAGATGGTCAGAGTACCCTGCTGGGAAGGGTTACATGGTAGGAATGATCAGACAGAAAAACCAGAATGGAGTAACCAGAGCACGTTGATGATTTTTTCTGTTATGTGAGAACATTAGCATAACAGGCTAGGGTTAGCGCTGAGAGTAGGGGTTTCTTATTAAGATTTAACTTTTTCTTTTCTTTAGGAGCTTGAGAGGGTGCTTCAGAGTGAAGATGATGACCTTAAAGAAGAACTTGGGTGAGTGAGCCGCCCTTGTCCGTAGTGGACACCAGTGTTTCTTCAGGTACAGGGGATTGTGGGTGAATGTACCATTCCTCCCTTTTTAGTTCTGAGAAGGAGCAAGTTTCAGAAGATGAGGAGAAGGTGGAAGACCTTATGGAAATCAATGACCTAAGCAGCATGGCGGATGAGATTCTGGAGCAGGAGCAGCAGCACAGGTGCGTTCCGGAGGCCGTCCTCGCGCTCTCACGCTGACGTTCTGATTAATGTTTTATCGTTAGCTGTACAAGTCCAGCTTCTCTCACTATAAGGAAATGAACATGAATTTACATCTGAGAATAATCAGTTTATCAACAGGACAATTTTGCACTAAGTTAAGATGGAACCTATCGATTCCCAGCTTTACAAAGAAAAATCCCAGTACAACAGTTCCACCAAATAAGCAGCAACAGGCCACTGGGACATGAGCACAGATCACTGGTCCATTGTTACAGCAGGACATAGTAGAAGGATGGACAACCCACATTGACAATTCACAATTCATAATGCGCTATAATGCTCAGTATAAGGAATAAAGATGCTTTGTACACATTATGAAGGCATTTATAGCGCATTATAGATGACAGCTTCATTGAGCATTCATAATGCATAATAAACATGGTTATAATGTGTTATGCCTTTTTATAAATAGTTATAGCGGTGTTTATAATACTTTATGAATGCATTATACTGCAGGTATACTGAAGGTATTGAAAACCAATATCTGAAGTTATACATCCTAAAAACAAAACTCGGTTTTCTTAAATATAGAAGACTTAAAATAGTAATGTGTGATGTCTTGATATACTGTAGTTTTGACCCAAATATGATGACAAAGATCAATTCACTGATGGTTCCGTTAACTGGAATAGTGCAGTGAAATTCAGTGATTATGTTAACTTCATTTAAGCCATCAGTGTGGCGCCTACGAGTGGGGAAGTTTATTTACAGTGGCCCTAAAGCAGGCAGAAGTTTCTAGAAAAGGCTGGACGTTTGAACTGCTGAATGGGAGGTGTTGTTAGACCGTCATTGACTCTGGGCTCTGATTGGAATGAAAACTAAATTATTTTCTTAACCAATTTGACCAAAGTTTTTTGTACTGTCAATAATGAGAATAATGCCATTACCGTTTAAGGTTCATCATTTTCGTTTACATACAGCTGATCTCTTAATGGTTTGTTTTCCGCTTTACCACTTTAAAAAACCCCAGTAATTTTCCTGTTTTTATTTCCTCTTTCCCTCTACGTCTCTTGGGTCCTCTTGGCGTGCCTGGTTCTGTGGTTTCTGCATGGCACATAAAACCGAGTCCTCAGTTCCTAAGCTCTGTATTAGCATCCTTATGCATGGAAAGTGCTGCACCTCTGAATTTGACTCACATTTGATCTGCAGGTTCCTCAGCCATTCTGAAAACGGCACGTATTCCAGACGAAGGCCACCCCCTGGAGCCTTCCGAAGGTATTCAGTCATCCTTGCGTCTTCCCTGTTTGCCAAGAGGTAGCTGTTTAACAGCTTGCTTTTGTATCCAGGTTCACTGTCAAAGGTTCTACTTTAAAACGAAGTGATCAGACAACATTCTCTTACTAACTTTAAGTTACATTTATTCATTTAGCAGATACTTTTTCCCAAAGAGGCATACAAACAAGGAAGATAAAACGTCACGAACTTGATACATATAAGGTATAATTGCACCCAGAGGTGGAAATTTCAGGTCCAGAGAGTACTAATCCAGACCAAGATTTTGTTTCAACAAACCAGTTGAGTATAAAGAGTCAAAGTCACAGAGTACTCAACTGGTTGGTTGAAACAAAATCTTGGTCTGGATTTGTACGCTCTGGACCTAAAATCTCCACCTCTGATTGTAGCTAAGCTGAGCTTCCGGTGAGGAATCATTACCAAGTACAAGTTAGTTGAAGCAAGATCTATGCAATACAGTGCAAGATGGTGAAACAAGAGTGATTTAGCTCAATCATCACAAGGACTAGGTTCTTACTTGGAGAAGTGTAAAAATAGCCACTTAAATTATAAGGTGTCTAGTAAAAGCTGAATGTGCTACTTTCATTGTGAAATTCAGTGCACAGATTTGCTTTTTGGCACCAATTTTATTTTCACTTATGCTGAAAACATTGGCATGTACCATCAGTGACAGCATGATTTTTCCCCACTAGTGCCTCTTTAGATGAAGGAACCATAAGGACAGATTTTACTGGCCAGGTAAGTAATTTATCCATAAAATAATCTTGCAGTTTGTGCAGTTTTTTTGCTTCCATCTGCCATAGTTTGAAATATATAAGTTTATAACCAACATTGTAGTTCCCTACTTGGTCAAATTTCAGTGTGACGCAGAAACATTTTTTATACTTGCAAGTAAGTAGCTTAGGAATAAGAAAGCAAACGGCTTTGACTGACCAAATCCTGTTGATAACGTGTTAATAAGCAATACCATGGCCATGTTAACAAAATTTAAAATCAACGGATTATCAAAATCCCTTTGCCTAGCACCACAGGAAATAGAAGATCATCAAGATATTTATAACTCTTAATTAAAAACAAAAAAACACTAGTGTCACTAAGAAGCGGTGGCCTGTTGGTCACGGTGTTAAGGTGGCTGTCGGTCTTTGTTTAATCAAAGGCTCCTCCCAGTGGAGACAAACATAACGAATATCGTAGGTTGGTAACAGCATATATACTGCATGCTGTGGGGTGTGTGGCGTGCTAGCCATATTCGCTTCCTAATTAGCACTGCCATTGTATGTTTCAGGGGGTGCTGCAGTGAAATAGCATTAGTGCTTCTTGATTAGTACAAAATTCAAGTCAAGTCAAATCAAATTTATTATCCCTCTAGGGGAAATATAGCTGCAGCCAGGTGTTAAAAACGTAAACAACCTATCAGAAATACAACACAAACAGCATACCTCATAGAAGGGAAAGACAACATTACAGTACAGTGAAATACAAGAATGTATATCTTCGTGTGAATATAAAAATGTGTCATATTACAGAGTGAAAAAAATTATGAGATTATGAGATAATTATTATGAAAAGTTGGTCAAATTGGTTAAAATGAATGTAAAACATGCAGGGGTGATCAAAAAAATTGACGATTCTATAACTTTGAAAGATATGATAGATAGATAGGTTTGTGATACACAACCAGGATTAAATTTTCATTGTTAGTGCAAGACTTTTTAAGACCTCTCCCTTAATGAACTTGCCAAAAATGCAATAGATTGGCATCCCGTCAAGTGATATATAATTGACGTTTTGTTGTAAATGAAAGATTTTCTCTTCTCTGATTATGCTGAAAAATTAAAAGTAAAACGGTAAAACTAAGTGTCTTTATTATTGTGCCCTGTCAATATCCCCTGTATAGTAATTATCTTCTGCATTAAAAGTGCCCATGTGATGTTGTAATTGGTACAATCTTGATCAATTATACCCATTTAGGTTGGTGGATGAGGCTTTTACTGTGTTCTCTGAATAGCCACATTATTTGTCAGAAGCCCCTGACCACTGCTGGTTTAGATTTTGTAAAGGATTTTTATTTTATGAAAAATGGACTGTAGAGAATTGCAAATGCATAACAAATTGCATTTCAATGCATCTACTTTAAGTTGCCAGTTTCATTTCTGCTTCATTGAAGTGCAAATAAAAACGGGCCAATATTTTAATGATTGCACACTTGTAATCATCTAATACTTAGGAAGGCTGTTCCTAAGAACACTGTGATTTTTGTTGCGAACCTGACAGTGTTTTTCAGACATGTTGGCATTTCCTGCATTCCCCGCAGGCCAAGGCTTTTAGTGAATGAAGAAAACACATCCTGGCAAGCAGTTCTGGAATGTAATTCGCATGAATAATTTTCTGGGGAGTTCTTTAGAAAAAGAGATTCTCAGATATTCTTGCTGGGGAAATTCAGAATTCCAGCTTAGGACGTTCTGGTGTATACTGTATACACTGAAGTCATGCCCATTCACAGATGAGCCAAATTATTATGAGCCGTCCTATATGAAGAAAATTACAACAGCTCTCTCATGGTCTGGGATATATTAGACAGTAATCTAATATTCGGTATTGGTAGACTGGTAATTGACATGTTGAATGCAGAGGAAGTGGACAGGGATAAAGACCTGAGTGACTTTGATGAGAGCCTAATTGTTATGACCTGATGACTAGGTTGGAGCATCTCCAAAACAGCAAGGCTTGTGGGGTCGTCACGGTCAGCCGTGGTGAATACCTGCCAACCACTAATCGTTGACAGGGTGTTGGGTGGCCAGGACTCATTGGTCAGGACTCATAGTTGCGAAACTCAAATGAGTTGAATGGAATTCTACCGACTTCCACATACTCCGCTAATAAAAACTTAAATCAATTTAAATCAACTAAAATAAACTATTTAACCAGAAACTAGCATCGGTCTGAATCTTGCAGATAAATGTTAGCTTCTAATTGGAAAGCAGTCCAGTGACGAAATCTTCCACGAGAACCATGTCTTGCCAGACCTCTATGATTAATCGCCTGGGCACCAAGATGTGTCAAGCCTGTGGACCTCAGCATCCCCCTATGGAGAATGATCAGCTGATTCTGAAAACACTTTGCAGTTAACCTTGAACAGTGAAATGTGGCAGTAGCCCACAAGCCAACAGGACTACACACTGAGATCCACAAAGCACTTGGGGAAATCTGGAATTTATCGATTTGTTGCCATGGCCCAGCTCACATCAAGGGGGTGTTCCAAAAAGCAGGATTTCTCTGTTAACTGGGTTAACTTAAGCTATAAGTAATGATTGTCCAATAAGAGTTTAAGTGAAGAGCATTCCAATTGGGCAATCGTGATTTTGAGCTTAAGTTATCCCAGCTAAGAAAGCTTGCTTTGTGTAATACCCCCACAGAAGTCTTGCACTGAATATAATAATGCATATTATGCTGTAAAAAAGCACATTTCTGAAAAGCAAGTTTAATGCTATTTTATTGTCTGAAGGGAGCATGCCCTGAGGCTTCTACTGTAACTGCATCAACAAAGGCGTCTTCATTTATTAAAGTGTTATCTTCAACTACTTATCGTAGATGGGCCTGGAACCGATCCCAGGCAGCATAGAGCCACTCAGATATGTATTCACCTCTACTCAAGTTAACATGGAAGCTTTGGTTTGGAATTGATCCTTTTGGTGCCTTTGCTGAGCCTAGAAATAGTTTGAAAAAGGCTCATGTATCACATACCTTTGCACAGATCCATGTCGTCCCCACACTTCAGGACTGGGAGTCAGATGTGGGGCTTTACAGTATATGTTTCTTCATTCAGCCATAAAACACTTGCCTTTTTAGGTGGCAGTTTTGTAATTCAACATAAGATGAGGCTCCCAAAAAATGTAATCATTTAATACTGGATGATTGATTTTACCAGATGGATAACACATTCTAATCTTGTCTAGCCACGAAAAGTGGGACATTGCTGTGGAAATGTGTTGTTGTTGTATTTTGTGATGGCTTTAGAGGGAGTTAAACATACGTAAATACAAACACATATGTCCATCAAGGTTCTCAAGAGATACAGGGGAATCTTTTTTTAATCTTCAACCTTAATCTGTAATCTTAATCTTAATCTATTTTCTGGTTCGGATTATTGTGGGGGCTACACACACCCCCCCCCCCCCCATAATTTATGCCCATGGGGTCTCCAACTCCAGTCCTGGAGAGCTACTGTCCAGTAGGTTTTCTATTTTACCTGGCTTCTGATGAGCCACATTTGTTCCTGGTATTTGCCTGAGAGCTGGTGTGGCTCATCAAAGGCCAGGTAGGATAGTAGCTCTCCTGGACTGGAGTTGAAGACCCCTGCTCTATGACCCCTGCTCCATCACAGGGAACACATCCGCACACACAATCACACATTATAGGAAATTTGAGGATAGTACCTGACATAATTGCATGCTGGAGGAACCTGCGACCAACAGAACCTAAAAGAACACAAGGCAAACATGCAAACTCCCCCACAACAATGAAATCAAACCCCCAACCCCGGAGATGTGAGGCTGCAAGGCTGCCCACTGCACCATCCCCAGATCAGTTTGAATAATTATTTCAAAATATCTAGATATATGTTTGAGTAGTTTCATTTCAGCTGAGAATGAACATGATACATCTTCGTTTTGTTGATTTGGTAAATTTGTGTAAATTAAGTGCCGCCCCCTCTGTTTAGCAATCCTTTTTAAAATTTGTGAAACAGGACAAGGAAATGTTAGTGCTATTTCTGCAAGTTTGTTTTCTAAGGAAGTTTCTCTTTCGGTGTTCTGGTGAAAGCAGATGTTTTGGGAGGGGCATTAGGGGTGAGGAGTTCAAACTAAAAATTATGGCGAGATATTTATGGTGTGTTTATGTGAATAGGCATTAGGCTCAGTGGAGACTGGAGTGGAGTTTTCAGTGTACAATGCAATATTAGTTTACCCTTAAGGCGAACTCCTCTGTAAAAGTTCAGTAAGATTTCAGTAAGCTTTCCAAAGCCTTTTCCTTTTGAGGATGTCTGCTTTCCCAGGAAGCAATTTTTATTAGCAGGTTTCTGTCCTATTGCAAAATAGTTTAAAACAACTATTAAAATAGGTGTTGTATATACAGTAGAGGATGCCATAGCCTGGGATGCACTCTTGGATATACCCTTGGCAGGAAGCCAACCATTGCAAGGCACATACATATAAACTGCAGGAACTTTATTAGCTGCATGTTTATTGGATTTATATTAAGCTTGTGCTTAGTTAAATGTTGACCTTCACTAGTTTTCTGTTGTTCCTGATCTGGTATTTAAGGTTTCGACACAGGTTGCTGTCTAATCTCCTCTCGGATTATCTCTTGACCTTGTGTACTGTACTCCCCATAAAGTTTTGTAATTATCATTGCGATTGCATCACAGCATTCGTTTCCACCTGCATGTTTTTACCAGCTATACCCATTGAAACAGTCCCATTGACTGTGTTCCAGTTCAATCTTAATGACGTAATTTCTAGAATAGTGAAGTACAATATAAAACACAGAAAGGTCCTGATGCATCATCAGCTGTTTGTTTCTCGTTATATTTGCATGTGCCAAAATTAGGATGGAGTGGATTCTACAGACTTTAGCATGGCGGTGTTTGGTTTAAAGCCAAGATCAGGTAAGAAGGCAGATTTCCAACCTATTACAAATGTGTGCAGTTTGTACTGGCACTCATGCTATACCCATTTCCATACTGTGCTCATATTCCTAGATTTTTAAAGAAATTTTTAAACAAAGCCAAGCAATGACATAGAATTTTAAATTCACGTTGTGGAAAAAAATTAAATTCACATCAGAAGGATTGCATGCATTAAATACTGTACAAGTAGATCAGCCAAGGATGATGATAGACAAATGATGATCATTATTATTATTATTACTGCTGTTGGTGGTCTTTGTTGTTTGCTTGTTGCTGTAATGACTCTATATATTGTCTGGTGTTGCTCCTTCTGGATAGCACAGGTGAACCACGTCGTAGGTTAATAATCCTTGAAATTCCTTAATATTTTCCTTCTCTTAACAAGCTGGCTGAGCACTAGCGGCAGGCGTCTGTTTTTTTGACTGAATCAAAAACAGAAAACTTTCATAAACTGTCCAAAGCAATAAATTGCCTACCCTATAAACCACAAAAAATGTAATATACAAACACATAATGCACTCTCAGCCTTACTTATCACCTTCGCCGTCTTATGGTTACTGCAGCCAACACAAATGTTTACATGCAGCACTATTAGGAGAGGAGTTCCTATGACACAAAGCAGTTTAGTGTTTCTTCTGAATTAGGGGCATGATTCAGCCTGTACTCGTCTAGTCATTACAGATTCTACCATTGCACGCATCTATGTGATTGCTCCTCTGTTTATTATTTATTGGGAGACTTTTTAGACTGCTGGTGCCCCCCCCCCCCCCCGTGAAAATAAAAAAATTAAAGAAGGGTCAGAGAAAAGATCATACATAAATACGGCAGCTTATACTTCTGATGGTTCAAACAAACCATCTAAGCTTGATGCCAGTGCCGTTCAACCCAATTGGCGACGTAGGCGGCGGCTTATGGTGCCATCATCTGATGGAGCCCTGACTTAGCTGACTGATTTCACTAAAAGTAGTGGGTTAAACCAGTTAGAGATTGGCAGCCGCTCACCATGGATTTGGGAGCCTAGGAACTCCTTAGACCAGCTTACATGTTCTGGAGTTTCAAAGCAAGAGAGAGGCTGTGATGGATCACACGATTGTGGGCCATTCAAACTCTGCTGCTCGTTATTTCCTTTCAAAACCATGTCCTATTTTCAGAATACAGCCTGCTGAGAGTCAGCATCCTGTTAACTTCCTCTATTAAAATAAAAAGGGGGTAGAGAGCTGCTTCTGTTTGTGGCCGATTACCATTAAGGTGTTGGTTTCAGTAGGAAGCTGCGCTCAAGATTAATTGTAAATGTTTTGCGCAAATGGCGCAGCCTTTTCCAGAGGAAGTTGCCAGGAGTATGGGCCTGGCTTCACAATTCGAAGGAAACTGGAGCACATCAGAGAGGAAATGGAACAGATCAAGCTTCTGCGACAGGTGAGTTATGCTGTGATTTGTTCTTTTTGGGCTGCACTTACCGATGCATGTCAATGTTTAAACGCTGGGTTAGGGGTCTGTGCCTGTGTCTGGAAGGTTGTGGGCTCAGTTCCTGGCAATCATATTGGGCCTGAACCCCCAAGTGCTCAAGGGACACTGGCTCACGCTACTCACAAGCCCAAAAACGTTTCTCACATGTTTGCTAGTTTTGACAATAGAGCAAGATAAATGTACATTTTGAAAATAACCTGAACAGAGACCATTTTTCACTGGAAATATGTTTTTATTCTTAGTCTTAATCTTGACCTTAGATATAGTATCTAATTAGTTACTTTTAAATTTAGTATTTTAATTTAAACTCTGAGAGCCTCATAGGACATCAGTCAGTTAGCAAAGGATGAATGTTCTTTTGATGATTCCTGTACAGAACCTGGAGTCCAGGCTGAAGGTACTTCTTCCAGAAGATGTTGGCACGGCGCTGATGGATGGAGTGGTCCTGTGTCACCTGGCAAATCACATTCGGCCTCGCTCTGTGGCCAGCATACATGTTCCCTCGCCGGCGGTGGTCAGTATGTTTCCTGCTTTTCATTAAGGCAGCGTTTCTCAACCGGGTCCTCGG
The DNA here is from genome assembly GCA_026781065.1 of Mormyrops boulengeri. Taxonomy (NCBI): domain Eukaryota; kingdom Metazoa; phylum Chordata; class Actinopteri; order Osteoglossiformes; family Mormyridae; genus Mormyrops; species Mormyrops boulengeri. The sequence continues at coordinate 2,262,053 of JAODLD010000002.1, forward strand.
AGCCTACAGGCAATCCGCGCTTTTGCTCCCTCCCGGCTCCCAGTAGGAAGCACAAACTTGCAAAAACGTGCAGGATTGTGAAACCCTGCATTAAGCAAATAACCATCCCATAGGGTCAAATAAAAATGCTGTGCAGTCCCCTGCTTCTGATAACAATATCAAGTTGCAAACGAACAACACTCAGAATCAACACAAAGAACTAATATACTAATACAAATACTACTGTAATGCTACTATACTATGCTAATACTATGCTATTACTACTGTAAAGCAAAGTGCCACGGATAACAAGAAAAACACAAAATCTAGCTGCATAACACCATTAAAAGAAACTGCCTCAAGCCGTTTTCTTCTGGAACATCTGCCGTGACCGTATTTTCGAATGGCATGGTTCCACAATCCACAATTTCCTGTTATCTGTCCTGCAGCCAAAGCTGAGCATGGCAAAATGTCGCAGAAACGTGGAGAACTTCTTGGATGCGTGTAAGAAGCTTGGTGTACCACAGGTAAAAAATCGTCAGCATGTCGGTCTGGGAGGGGCCCTGTCTGTTGCGGAGAGTGATAATCCAGACACGCCGTCAATGGCTGATATAATTAGAATTAGTGCTGGTGTTCACAAATATGAAATTTTGCTGCTGTTGTGTATTTTTATTTATTTTTTATATTGTATTATTGACAGTGTACAGTACAGGTGAAAAGTCTGGACACACCTGATTTTAATAAATTTGTCTCTGTTTTAGCTGTTATTCACCTTATAGTAAAAGCCCTCAAGGAAATGAACTAATACAATTCAAATATTCAGATATTACAATAAACAAGAGAAGTATTCAACATCTCAAAATTTTCTCACTTTTTTAAAAATAGATTTTTTTTAATACATATTCAAAACAGCCCCTTTTGCTTCAGTAACAGTGTTGCAGACTCTTGCCATTCTTTCAACCAGCTTCCAGACGTAGCCACCTGGAATGCTTCTCCAACAGTTCTGACGGATTTTCCACAAGTTCTGGGCACAAGTTGACTACCTTGCTCTTACTCTTCGATCCAACTCATCCCAAAGCAGCGCTGTAGGGTTTAGATGGGGGGATTGTGGGGGCCAGGTCATGTGTCGCAGCACTCCATCGCTCCATAACCTCAAGGTGTGCTTAGGGTCGTTATCTTAAAAAACAAATGATTTCCAGTAGATGTGTCCAGACTTTTGACTGGTAATGTATGTCTCACCAGGACAAAATATGTCTGCCGCATCACATCCTGGAGGAGAGGGGGCTCGTTCGGGTTGGCGTGACGGTCCAGGCTCTGTTGGAGTTGCCGGCGCTGAGGCCGACTCAGCTGTCCGCCGTGTAGCCCTCCTTGCTGCCCCGACTCTCCCCAGCCCTTACTGGCATCCGCCTTGCGGAGCAGAACCTTGGACCGGACCGCCCTGGAGCCTCTGCATAGCACTGCATCTCGGGCCGGATTGGCGCCCGGACCACATACTTGAAGGTTGCTACACCCAGCTCACCCCACCAATGTATGTGGTGAGCGAGAACGTTTGTCTGTAGCTGACTGAGGATGGAGAAGTTATTCACGCTTCCCATCTGTATGAAGCCATCCTACACTGTCCCTTTCTTAGGGGCACTGGTTTTATGTGAGTGTGTGTTGGGGGGGGTGGGCAGGTTAATATTACTGCAGCCATATTCCCCACCTATCGTTTTTAAACTCAGCTTCTCTGAGGGGTTAGCCCAAGTTGTAATTTCAAAGCTAGAAAGCACTCAGGCTTCAAATTCGAATTTGGCACATCACACAAAACTGACCCCATAATTCGATCTGCTCTGCACAGCATTGTTGAGTGCAGTGTTGTTGACTAGTATCTGACATTGGTCTTAAAGTGGAGAACTTCCACATAGCCTTGTTTTGTACCTTCAGATCATTTTTAGTAAACATCGTTGACATGCTGACTGACTTGCAGAGCATCAGGTCAGACTTCTAGTCTCTCCTGCTGTTTGTATTTTTTTATTTTAATGCTGATATATGCTGAACTTTTTCATACTTTGACTTGAAATATTCATAACTTATTTTTTATGACGGTCTTTCATGTGGTGTCATTGCTAATGTGTTGGTGTTATTCTGTCTCACTTCCATTGTCGTGCTACAGCATGCTGCCCCCCAATGTCATTTTCTGAAACGGCAAAGCAGAACGACCGACTGTAGTGGAAGCCTAGGGGATCTTGCTGCTGACAGGAACACATGACACAGGGAAGGGGGAGGGGCATATTTATTAGAGGCCTAGGAGTTTTCAGGAACCGAGCATGGTCATGATTGACACAAGGTATGGGAAAAAAAAACATATTGTGCCATGTGGAACAGGAAACATTACATAGGAGCAAGAGTCTGAACAGGTACCTGGGTCTGCTTAAGTTTAACAGCAGAGAAGAAGAGCAAGGTGTCGCTCATCCCTTCAGACATGAATGAGCTGGATGGAGTGACATGCAGTCAACTTCAATTACTTGACTCTTTCTTCCAGCTATTTCAGCCATGCCCTTCTCAGCCTTTAAACATTGCAGTTCTATATTCCCATTGTTATATACATTCATTTATGTTTAGTATTTACATGCTCCAGCTATGGGCCAGCACCCCAGCCTCGTGCTGCCTGGGATTGGTTCGAGGCCCCTTCCTGCCACCCAGACCAGCATAAGCGGTTACAAGATGCGATTTTCCAATCCAGCTCCATTGCTTTTCAAAAAAAAAAAAAGCATCTATTTGTGAACCTATGGACATATAGTATTCTTGGCTTCAAAGACTTACTTTATAGTTTTTTCCCCTTTTTTTTTATCTCCCTTTACTCAAACGTCACCTCCTGACCTTATGATAAGAGGGTCAGTCACAGTTCTTTCGTACTGAAGAACATGGCTAGCACACATCATGGTCTGTCATTTATGTAATGAACTCCAGGATAAGAGTGCTGTTATCCTTTGTTACACTAAAAGCTTGCCTTTATTTGAATTAAATAAAGCCAGGAACCGAGACAGATGAGGAACTTTTAGGGATTGGGAGGGAAACCTTTTTAGATGTCTCTTTAGAGATGTTCCTGTAGAGACAATCACGTCACAATCCCATGTAGACATCTTGTGTTCATATTTCATATCGCAACTAAGACTTAACTTATGCTGACAAAATGAGGTGCTCTTCCGTCTACAAGCAGGTGATAGCAGACTGACTGATGGTCTGCACCAAAGAGCAACTAAAACATAAATTTTCAAGTAGGCGAATTGTGCTAGAATAGTTGGTGACTCTCCGGGATCGAATTTGACCACCCTTGGCTTAATGAGAGTTGTGCCTTATGTCCAGATTTCAACACCAGATACCAAAGTTTTATTCTGCTGATCTTGTAGACCAATGATGGTAAGTTCACCCAGCTGAGTCTGCATATGATCAAGGCTGACATGCTATTATTGTTACTTTCATATGGTTAAAGAAACAATGTGAAATACATTTCATGTGTAAATTTAGTTTTAAAGGGCTCTTAGGATATTCTCTGGATACAGATCAACAAAATACCATTGCTTCACACAAAAACATTCAACTTGTACCATGTGCACTTTTTTGACACGCAAGCTTGTGTGTTTATAGCCACAGATGTTAATGGATAAATTCTGGGTTTTATTAGTGAGGAGTTCTAAACATAGACAAAACTGAACTCATGGGCTCATTGTTTATAAATACTGAATAAAAATACCTGAATGACATGATGGCGCCAAAAAGCACACAAAAACAAAATAAAGTCCCAGACTTCTCTCACTGCACAGCTGTTGAACTTTGAAATAACTGACGGTTTCCCAGTTGATTTCCAGTGTAACTGTCAAAATTTTGTCCCATTGCAGGGAAAACGAAATATTTGTGCCCTAAAATAGAATGCTGGTATTTCAAATGTATCTTAAGAGCTGAGAGCTGACTTTGCTGGAAATTGTCATTTTGCCAACCGCCCCTAAAAACTTCTGTTTTTAAATATTTTTTTTTTATCCAAATATGGTCAAGTGTGCAACATGTAAATGTTTTCTGTATAAAGTGTAGGATGACTGTAGAATGAAAAATGTTTCACTGATAAAGATAATTAAAATAAGTGACTTTTCTTAATGGCCAGTGTATTGATATGTTTTTTTTCCTCTTTAATTTTAATTATTGTTTATCTCTTTATTTTGATATTGAAGGGTTGATATCCTTCTGCTTTACACCTATAAAATATACACATTCATCCTCGCAGTTGTGTTGAATCTCCAAATATAGCACTGGGCGAAACGATCTATGTCAATATCGAATGAAAAAGTTTTAATGAATGGCACGACACTTTACAATGTAAATCTCAAACGTTATCCTATTGTGACTCAGCTGTTTGGGTTTTAAAGGGAAAGTTCACCTCAAAACTGAAAAATATATGTTTTAGGGGGGCTTTAGTGCTATCTAGCCATCTAGGTCCTTCTGTTGGATGCTGCTAGTTTTGGAGACACCAGCTGTGGAAATGTCGGTGTTCTCTCGAATACAATAGAACTGAATGGAATTCTTTATGTGGTGATTAAAGCATCAAAAATGCATTAGAAAAATTCAACAGCAACGTCTGTTTCCAAAACTCCTGAACCAGGTATTCAAGATAATCCACAGACTTTGTAGTGAGCAGTTTAATGTAGGAACTACTTTTTTCGCTACCGAACTCCACACATCAATGGTATCACTGCGCCAAAGAGATTGCCGGGGGGCTTGCGCTCGTATCTCGTGCGCAGTGGTTTCGGTTGTGTGGAGTCTGTACTTTAAACCCGCAGTTATAGGCTGTGGTAGTACATATACGGGGATAAATACAGTGATAAAACGCGATTCACTATTTGTAAAGAGAGAACTGCGGAGACACAAGTGCGGGTAACAGGAGCGTTATTTTGGGAACAGGCAAACGGAGATAAAATCAGCAGCCTAGTTTCATAGTAGGGGGTCACTGATCCTAAGGAGTCACTCCTATACAGGCACGGAGACAAGGCTGGTAATGAGGGGAGCGACCGGGGGAGACGGGGAATTCATGGGATCGGGACTGGGACGGAAAGGCAGCAGGTCAGGGTTCGCCGAAAGTCAAGACAGAGCACTCAGTAGTGATATGCCATCAACAATACCCCAAACTGAGGGCAGACGGGTTTATTATATGAATAACAGGTGGGACCAATCAGAGCTGCTAATTGTCTCCCGCCGACAGCTGATTGGCTGAGTGAACTGTCAGTTAATTTATATGGCATAATGCACAAAAGCACCCTGCACCGCCCTGGTCTCCTCAGTGATGGAGCTCAGCTGAAGAGGGTGATGTGAAGGTTCTCACTGGTGAATAAGATTGACAGAATCACGCAGCAGAACAAATTCCTTTCTTCGGGCAGACTTCATTTGATAACAAGGTAATATTTATATTCATTTTACTACATTTATGGTAAATATTATTTTTAAGTTTTATATATATATATATATATATATTGAAATTGATTATACATTACATTTGTTTTATACTGTATAACAAAATGTTTGTCACTTATATCCACTTATTTGACTTATTGATCTAACTGTATTCTGCTCTGTAATAGATAATTGATATGAAAATTCATCTGCAAAAAGAAATATTTTAAAATAAAAGTCAACAAAGAAAGCAGTGATTGAGATGGATTAACAGCACCAATTTGTGTTAATGTGTAGGCAATAATTAAAATAAAGACCTTAGCAGAAAGAAAATGTAAACTATTCCGCATACCGATGTATGCAAAATGTAAGATATTTTGCATATTTTTCATATGTATAAACATACTTTGTAAAGTTATATATTTTAAATAACTTTTTAAAATTCACAATTTAGTGTCTTGGAGAAATGAATTACGCTCCACTGAATGGTTAATCAGATCCAGGCCCTAACTTTGCTTTTAGCAGGACAGTAATGACTGGGACCGTGTGGTACAAAGCCCTTTGGGAACTGATGGCCTTGTTGGTGTTGGTAGAATTCTCCAGCTGTGAGTTCCCTGTTAAAACAGGTAAGTGGAAATCTATAAGTAGGGAATTTGTGGTTTCACAAATACCATCCAACAATAGTACAGATTTCCTCCATGCTACAGAATAGCATGCTATAGCATAGTGATATGTAGATTTATATTGAAGACACACTCTGTGTTAATACAGATTTACTGCTTCTGAATTTTTACCTTATGTGTCGGCTTCAACAGAGAATTTAACCCTAATAATAATGCCTCTTATGCAGAATGGACCGAGAATGCACATCACCTTCTATTTTTTGCCCTTTTACTTTGGCTAGTAACAATCTCCATTAGAAGGCTTTTGCAGGAGTAACTGAGAAACAGTCACAGAGTTTCCATAAGAGGAGGGAGGGCTTGCTATGAAGATGTTACAGTGTGCCTAACTTTATATGCTTTTCTTTGCAGCCTATCCTCCAACTGACTTGCGAATAATGGACCCTGGGCGGCTGGGTCAGCTTCACATTAACTGGAGCGTGCCGCCAAGCCTGGCCAATGTCACCAACTGCTTTGTTCGTTTTCAGCTTGAATACAACAACACCTATGAGAACAGGTTGCGGGTAAGGAGAGGGTGGTGCTCACCACATCAGAACTGTCACTTACTGGTGACATGTTTGAAGAATTATGATCTAATGGTCTATGGCTTCTTTTAATGAAGTATCGAATGATGTTCTGGTAGTCATTCAGAAGATGCTTTTGTCCACGTGCATAGATGGATCTATGAAATGTTTTGTTATTGTTATTATTATTATTATTCTGAGATGTGGCAAATAGGTGAGAAGTCGGGTGATGGGACAGTCATTCATCTGTGCATGTCAAGCCAAATGAGGCTGTATCTCTCTTGCATGTCCCTGTACCAGTGCTTCCGTTCCTTAACCTGTTCAGAGCCAGTCTTACGGTTAGATTCGGAGTTGGGTAATTCAGGTCCAGAGAGTAAAAGTCCAGACCAAGATTTTGTTTCAACCAACCAGTTGAGTTCTCTGTGACTGGGACTCTTTATGCTCAACTGGTAGGTTGAAACAAAATCTTGGTCTGGATTTTTACTCTCTGGACCTGAATTACTCAACTCTAGTTAGATTCATCATTATCAAAAGAAGATTGAGTTTATGGACTGAATCCTCTCTGAGTCAGAATAATGTCTTTTCATTGAAAGATTGTCAGAATCAGAGAGAGGAGCTACACTGCGCAGTTCGACCTGGAGAAGGATAATCATGTGAAGGTCCAGATTCTCATTAGCGGGCCTTGCGTAAACAGCTCCACTGAGGTCCAAAGCCCCCTCGTGGAAGCTGTACTGAATGCCCAGCGAAAAGGTATGCCACTGACAAACCATTTCCCTCTTGTCCAAATTCATAGCTCCTATTAGTCAGGCCTATACAGTGCATACAGATTTAAAACCTTAAGGCGCAAAATGCTGGGAAATAATCAGTAGATCTTTCATGATGTGACATGAACCACTGAGATAAAGTGAGATAAGACAGAGAGTTAATAAACGTTTCCACTTCAACTAAAGCATGTACTTATTGTACCACTGCACCTCTATCCTTGGATGGTTACAATATCACAGGCACCTACAGAATTATTTTCAGTTGCAATGGAAATGTTTCCAAAAGACATGACAAACACAGCAATCACCACCACCATTGAGATGTTGTGTGGTAGAGTTTTATATACTTTTAATAACATTAAGTGTATTACAATTCTGAAACATTTTTAAGCCTCTAAATTCAGTGGGCATGTTTGTAAATGATGACCACCATCTGTAGTTTCGGTTTAAAGGATCATTTCTTGTACACGTACATCCCACAGGAATCCCTGGCTCCAAGATAAATGACTCCAATTGTGTTTTCTACAACTGGGAATATATGGAGTGCATTTGGGATAAAGGAAGAGTACAACATCCAGATTACCAGTACCGCCTGTACTACTGGTAGGGATGTTTTGCATATCATAAATAAACATAGCATTTTGCCTGTCCTGTGATAAAATCTTGGCAGTCACCCATTGCAGGCCCTTAAAAGATATATTTTTTGCTCCAGTGAAAAAACCAGCTATCTAATGGGCAGAAAGAAGCATATTAGGAAAAATGGTAACACTTGACTTGAGGCCATGGTTTTTAGTAATTTATAAACACATTCATCATGCATTATAATGCATGCATAAAGCATTATGAACATGGCTATACATATTTATAAAAAGGCATAACATGTTAAAGTTTTGTTTATTATGCATTATGACTGCCCTATGAAGCACTCATCTATAGACGTTTATAATGCAGTACAAAGCATCCTTAAGTCTTATACTGACCATTATAATGCATTATAAAGGTATCTATAGTGCATTATAGATGAGACATTCAAAAAGCATTCATAATGAATAATACACACGGCTATAATGTGTTGTGCTTTTTGATAAATATTCATAGCCATGTTTATCATGCTTTATGAATGCATTATTATTTGTTATTAATGTGTTTATAAATGACTAAAAATGTGACCTTAAGTAAAATGTTTCTGAAAAAAGTGTCAGCTAAATGTCAAATGGGCACTGAAACCAGAATTAAAAACTTAAATTGTTTTTGAGTAGTCTCTCATTACAGTGTATTTGGTTTGTGCAAAAAGACACACCTTTTGGTGATGTTGTGTAAATTTTCTCACCCTTCTTTTTCAGGTAGCCTTTCTTACTTTGTTGCAAGTTTTCTCTCAATGGTGATTGACTGTCTCATTTGTGACACCCCAGGCGTAGGGGAATGGAACAAGCTGAGGAGTGCCCTCAATATATTGCGTCAGAGGGAAAAAAGATTGGCTGCAGGTTCAACAGACGGTTCCTCATGGATTTCACAGAATTTAATATCTGTATAAATGGTTCTGCAGAAGGGCATCCTCTGCAACCGGCCTATTTTACGAAGCAGATTCAGAATCTTGGTAGGTCATTGATAGACTCAGGACTAACCCACAGCAGAAATGGATTCAGTGCCTGGTGATAACGCTGTCCTCCTCTGTGCGTGTCCAGTGAAGCCAAGTGCTATTACAACTCTATCTTTGGAGTCATTGTCCAATGGACAGCTCCGTTTGAAGTGGTCACCATCTGTTGGGAGGATCCCTCATCAATGTTTGGAATTTGAGGTGGAATCTGGTCCAGCTGGAGATGGAGATCTGATGGTAAAGTGCTACCTTCTTGACGATCTCTCATTTAAAGGATTTTGTTCCTTTTATGTTCAACCTTACTTTCCGTTAGTCAAATTAGGTAGTACACTCTAAGTCTAAACTTGCAAGCTAAAATTTCCTGGTTGAAGTTCCTGTGGTCTTCCTGTTGTATCCTTGGGATAGATCTGATCTGCCATTTGTACCGTCCACAGCAGAAGAACATCACTAGAGAGTCATCCATTCTCATTTCCAGATTGCATGAACATATGCCCGTCTGCCTAAGAGTCAGATGCAGGGTGAACAATTTTTGTGCCGACTCCCACTTCTGGAGCGAGTGGAGCTCTTCGCTTTGTTTACCAGGTATAATACTTCTCAGCTATTATTAGATACATCAGCAATTTCCTACCCTCAGTTCATAGAAAATTATGTGTGACATAATATCTAGTCTTGGGAACATCAATTAGCTTGATATAATTCTAGAACAATTTGCAATTCTTTTGTAGGTGTGTACAATCTATACACTGGAAGGTCAACTGATTCCAAAGGGGGGCATGAGAGAAAATGTTTGAGAACCACTGATTGTAGTGGATTCATGTATTACTGAAGAACTCTGATTTCCCAGGCAGGATTTACTCTGTAATATCTCAGAGTACCTGAATTTTGATATCTACCACACCCTTACCTGTGGTGGCATGATCTTGGTTGATCATAACATAGATAAATGATAGGAATTTTATTCTTTGCAAAGATACAAGAAATGGCTGGCGATCCTGGGCTCTGATGTTTGTCTTTCCTGTCACTCAGGTGAGCCCGGATTGGCCCACATCCTGAAAAGTGACTATAGTGGTTCTGACTCTAGTGACGGCCTAGAGTCTGATGCAGTCACAGACTTGATGCACGTATCAAGGCTGGCATCAGCACAATTTACAGCTTACTAAAGGTGAGGAAGGAAATAAAAGGCAAATACTTCTAACTTCTTGTCCTTTACAGGTCTTAAAAGAGAAACTTGTTTATGTACGTATATGTAGAGAAACATTCATTAGCTATATTTGAGTATTACATAATATCTTTTTGGCCATATATCTGTGGATGACATTTTCCCAGATTAGTGGTTCAAATGAGATGGATCATGGATGAATGATGTGGCATCTGAAACACTAATCAGCTAATCAGGACTGAGATGGGTTGGCACACACAGGTATTAATTATTATGAAGGTTCCAGAAGTGATGTGCCCTAACTTTGCATTCCATAACATCTTTTTAATTAGTACTGTCTGAATATATTTTTTTCCCTCTGATATTACAAATTTGCATTTTTAAAAATTGAGGTGTGATGCTGGTGTAATGGGGGGGGGGGGGGGATGTTGCCCCCCAGACCTACAGTGGATATAAAAAATCTACACACCCCTGTTAAAATGCTAGGTTTTTCTGATGTGAAAAATGAGAAACAGATTTGTTTGTTTTTCAATTGAATTGTACAGGTTATAGATCACATTAAAGGTGGGAAAAGTTTTGAAATGATTTATCATGGTCTCATTTTTTAACATCACAAAAACCTGGAGTTTTAACAGGGGTGTGTACACTTTTTATATCCATTGTATGGCAGGCAAAAACAATACTGTTTGTGGCACACAATGTTTTTTATGTGTGCCAGGTTTTAAATTAAACACACCCTCATACAACACTTTACATTTATTTTTTGTAGTGCACCTTTTTGACGCTGGGGGTGGGAGAGTCATTCACAGCTTTCTTGGCATTTAATTTAAGTACAACAGCAGAAAATAGACTTGGATCATCATTCTGTAGTGAAAGCTACACATTCCTTATTAAAGGTGACCGATAACCTGAAATATTCACTCAGTGATGGACTATGCAATCTACCAACAGAGGGCCAATGTTGTCTCAGGGAAATTTGGACAGTGTGTATATCTCAGTATTTGAAGTTAGGACAAGGAACTGCCAAAGAGAGGAATGTTTGTTTTTCTGTTGTATTTCGGTTTCAAAATATCATTTCAAAAATGGAACTGTGCCATAATCCTGATGTTAAGAATGCTAAAGTAAAACTGCATGGCAATCAATAATGAACTGGAAAATTCCAAGTACAGAATGCGAAATCTGCTCAACGTAACTATCTGTAGCTCCAGATTCATTAAAAAGTCACATCTCTCTTGAGAATATGGAATTGTTACTTCATGTATCAAAATATAAGATTAGCTCATAAAAATTAGCACATGGCTCCATGAACAATGATTGCTGAAATTATGTAATTACAGATAACATATTTTCATTCCGTTTATTTCCTTTTCATTTTTCTCTCTCTAAGGCCAAGGCCAGAGAAGGTAATGGAAAAAAGAATGACTATGAAGTACCATCTTGACGGAAGGAATACCTCATGTGAAACATTCACTGTTTTTCACTGTATTTTTTTTTTGACACAAGGTGATGTTCTAAAACATTGAAGACAGCAACCTTAAATAGCAGGAGGTTTGGGATCTGGTGTGAAAAACCATGCTGCAATTGACTAATTTGTTTTAGGAACACTATGCTTTGTTTATAATAATAACGACACGTTATTGATCCCTGTGGATCAATATTGATCTCACCTACCGCGCTTGCTTTCCATGATACCTATGTAGGCGAAAGCAAGCTTGGCAGTGAAGGGCAGGCTTCTGAAGCAGTGCCCATTATTATTATTTAAGTGGCTGTGCCCATTCACTCTAACACTATTGATTTGGTGACAACTTAAATAGCCATAAGATTGACACATGAAACACATGACCCATTTCAGTTTCTGGAATGACAAGAGGAAAAACAAGAGGGTATAAAATAGTCATTTTACATATGTTGCTGAGCATTTGAATGGTTTGTTGACACTGAATTAATTCCCTACAGAGAGGAGATGTCTCCAAACATATGTAAGCTTGATAATGATAGCTACATTACAATTATCCTGGTCAGGATCACGGTAGGGGGTTGAAACCTATCCTAGGCAAAACTGGACACAGTGGTAGAGGCTGGACAGGATGTCAGTCCATTGAACATTATTCTTGCCTAAACAGTTATCTGTGACAATGAGAATACAGAATGAATTGTGGATGTTTTTTGGTGGCAACGAAGGAGGTTACATGGCGCCATCTTGTGGAACTACTAAATATTAACCAACCCAGACTGCTTGGGAAAATGATAATTGTGCCTTACTTGCCTACTTGGATATTTAATATATAAGACTGGGTGAAAATTTATCTAATGTTTACTTGAACAAATATTAGAAGGGTGCCTCAGCCCTCACATGGGTAAACTTCTTCCAAACCCACATGTCTCATCTGAACTAATGGGTTTAATCAGCGCTAGCATTAGTCTGAGTTGACGTTACTCATTCTTTTCTAGATACAGTGGATACCGCTTATAGTGATCTACTACTTAAATGGATCAAAAAGTTTGGGACAGAATGATTCCTGTACGAATACTGGTTAAATAATTTGCTTATAGTAATGAAGTAGTCTAACATTCTAAGATTCTAACAGGTCGGGATGGTGTTGAGCTAAATTTCAATATTAGTTTAAATACTAGAACTCGTGGCCATAAGTGGAAATTAGTGGGAGAACATTTTA
>JAODLD010000002.1:2274927-2292037 GCA_026781065.1 Mormyrops boulengeri
ATTAGTTAGGTTCTCCCCAAACGAGCTTGATGGGCCGAATGGCCTCCTCTCGTTTGTAAATTTCTTATGTTCTTAGTCCGCTTACAGTGTTCATTTTTGGTCTTTTCATACATAAAAATTACGATAATTCTTCCTCCTTTTCTACTTGCCTACTTAGCATTGCCTTAACCTGTCTGCTTCTGGCTAGCTACCCGAGGCTAATGCTGTATGCACAGAAAACATGACGGGAAAAAGAAAGTCATTTTCTCTCAATGACAAATATAGACTCATCAAAGCTTTTGATAAACTCACGAAAAACGTGCCACCGAGATGCAGCAGCGAAACTACAATAACCTATATTTTATGTACAATATTCTACTGTATTATAGCCTATTTGAATTACATACCGTTCAGTAATTTAAGTTGTACTGTACTGTAATTTGAAAAACGTTTGAAACAGCTGTACTGTATTTTGAAATAGTAAAATTCAGTAAATAGTGATGCTGTCCATTTTATTACCTTATATTCATGTAATAAATATACAAATGCAATTAGATGGTGATCTGCCTGAGACATAAGGGAAAAAATAGTTATAATGATCATATAGCTTATAGTGATCAATCTCACCCAGACAGATGTGATCACTATATGTGGTTTCCACTGTATTGTATATCATATTACACCTCACTCACTTACGCTTGAGACCAGTGAAATTTAATGCTCTTCACCTCTTTACATATGGCAACTTTTTCTTGTAGGATCACCAACTTTGTACAAATTAATCTGTAAGGTGTCTGCTGTATTTCATGGTTCATATCACTGGGAAGATGGTTGTGTTCTGGCAGTCAAAAGTTTGTCTGTGTCAATGCAATATTTTGAATATCGATTTCCTTTTAGGATCAGTGATGTTGAATATATTTATTTAGCAATAAATCATATTGTACGCTTTGAAACCCATCAGTGCTTGTTTTGAACTCGAGAATATTGAGTAAATCAGAGAAGACTTGCATTTCCTAACAAGATGCTGACTATCATACAATGTTATTTAGCAAATACACTTCTACTTTGGACAGATTTATTGAAAGCCTCCTGAAAATTTCGCCCTATTGATTTTATCCAATATCTTGCTGTGCATCACCTTGTTGCAAATTTGACAATACTACTCACACGGACGGCTAGTGGAAAATGAAAGACTTAAGAATAATAGAAAGGCTACAGAAGTAAATGGCATTAAAATGTTGTCGAATAGCTTGATGGATTAACATAAACCTGGGAGGTAATCAGAAAAAAAAACGTTAAAATACAGTTGTCCTCAGTTCGGCATGCAATGGCTACGGGCGCCGTACTGTTTAGAGAATTAAAAGATGGTTTATTATTTGTCTAGAACTAGATGAAAACGTTCAGGTAGCATGCAATATTTTCTGAAATATCTTTCAGTACGAATGCATATTTTGAATGCAGTGTTACTTCCTTCATAAGAGTACTGAATAAAAGAGTACTTTACTGATAATGTTATGCATGCATACATACATATACTCAGTACACACACACTGTAAAGCGGCACCCCCCTGTGTTGAGAGATGTAAATTGTACTTCATGCCGGGGCGGAGTTAAAGCAGCAACCATAGCCCGACGCGTACATAAAGTGTACCTCCATTATACGAAACGACACTGACACTTATCGAAAAAATCGTAAGGCGTTTCGTCAAACCCTCAAAATGATTTTGCGTTTTCGCATTATTATAATTAGCGTTGCTGGGAGTTAAACTTCAAGGCAAAAACATATCGCAGAACTAGCTGCCTTAGCAGGTGAACTTAAATAATACATTCGCATGGGCTTGTGATGTTTCTAGCGCCATGCACGGGGATCAGAAATAAGAAGGTGACCGAGGAGGGAGCATGGGCCGAGCTGAGCTTTCGGTAATCCCGCACGGCTCCGGTATAAATCAGTCTAGGGGAACCGGCCATTGGAGATGAGGCTGGGTGAAAGGCGGGGTTAATGCGCTCAATGGAGGCTGTTGATTCTCAGTAGGTGCTGGGCGATGCACCGACGGACACACGGCGAGTGCATGGAGGCTCGGTAGAGGGTATAAATATTAAAAACCAGGGAAAGGAGGGGCCAGCAGTCATCCGTTTGCAGTTTGCGAGATGTCGACCGATATTGCAACAGAGCCGAGAGCCCGGGAAATCGGGGTAGGGGTGGTTTGCTAGTATAATCCAGTTGATCTCTGACTCATGTGAAATTAAAAGTGAAATAGTTTTTTTTTGCGAGAAATCCCTCGCACGCAATCGGAGGCAAAGGTGCCTCTCGGTGGAATAGGAAATAAGACAAGTTCACGGCGCTCTCTACAAAATATGCGAAAACTATTGCAAGTTGGGATCTTTTTCCGCGTTTTTATGCATCGCAGTGGCGCTAGCTAAAGTGTTGTAGTTCGAAGATTTAGAGATATTAATTCCAAACATATTTCCGGCATCTAGCTATATTTGCTCTTTTATGATTAGCCCGCATATCGTTTTATTTTTTTCTTTTTCACGAGCGTGTTAACTGTAGTATAATTCAGCATATGTAGACAGTATCAGAATTTGAGGTTAAAATACGCGAGGGATGCGCACGGAAAGCAGCAGCGCTGCGCCGGCTGCGGACGGCGGCGCAGACGCGCTCGGACGCGGGGACGCGGAGTCCAATGGTCAAGCGGAGCCGCGGAGATGCGAGAGACCGCCCGGGGCGGGGGATCAATCGGCCGCCTCCGAAATGGACCCGACCGAACAGGAGCCGGCCAGTATGTCGGGGAAGCGAGATGATGATAAGGGGGGAACGGGCAAAAGTAAAGACCACACCGTACACCTCATCGAGGCGGGATGCGTGGACGGAACTCCGGCGTGTTCAAACTCCGGGACCCATGAAGCAGAGCCCGGGGACGCCGGAGCAGGACGCGGGTTCGCCCCGCCGGAGGGCGGCTTCGGCTGGCTTGTGGTCTTCGCGGCCACCTGGTGCAACGGCTCGATCTTCGGGATCCAGAACTCCTTCGGTATCCTGCACATGATGCTGGCGAAGGACCACGGAAGCGCGAGTGACGACGCTTCCCAGTTCAGAGTGGGTGAGTGCGGTGACACCTGTTGATGGTGCCGGTGGCGATGCGACGGGCTTCGGGTGATTCGGACCGGCCTGATCCTGCACGCCGTGCGCACGCAACTGCCGCGCAATATGCTCATTAGTGTCTCCGTATGTCCAATGCATTCAATAAAACTCCACTATTGTGATATTTGTGTTAGTAAACAAATGGAATAAAAAAGGCACTAGACCCAAATACCAGATAAACGCACTGATTATATATAATGCATATTGTATTAGACAGTAATGAATTTCTTTCTATCAGTTCTTATCTCATGAGCATCTTAGAATATTATAGGGCCCCCGTTACGTATAAATAATGATTCCCTGAATGTCTAACCATGCTCTCCCCCTTTAGCGGTTGTTGCCGCGGTTACGTATTTCTCTCTCTCTATTCTCAGACCCACTGCTTCTGTTTTTCATACTTTTGAAGACCTTCACATATATATTAAGACTACATGACAGAATTAATTAATAAATCATTCCAGCTGCACCCCTCCCGCAGTTACTCTTTCCTAGAAATGATGCGTTTAATACTGAGAACTTGTATGGGGACCCAAACTCTGCCTATATTGTAATAAACACCCAGAAACACCTGCTGCAAGCATGAGTTTGCATCGTATGACTTTTTATTGCGTTAGTTAACTAGTTTACGTTTTAATCTCTTCCCTGCTGTCATGGTTATAACGTCCGTGGCAGTTTTTCCGTTAACGCTGCGGCCGCTGAAATGAACTGCCGTGCTGAGACTAACAATGCCCGCTTTGTTTTTGGAATACGAGGTATAGACTGACATTGCAGGATTTAAAGTTGCATAGCGATTCCCAGACCCTGTCATCTGCCTTCTGAATGTCACCCATTCATGGATAGTGAACTTTGAGGGAACTTATTCTATCTAAAATCTTACATTTATGTTGCAGTTAAGTAGTTATGACAATTATCTTCCTGTCATTCTTTGTGTAACTAATTCTGCACCGCAATGGCCTCTGACCAGAAGCTCAACACATCAACTCTGGTGTTCATTTCTCACTCAGACTTTTCATTCCTCAATAAAATCAGGACAGCAAATGCCTGATGAGGGGATTCGGCCACCATGTTCAGTCGTCGTAAACACTGGCTGTAACTGAGTTCTGTGGTATCATATTAGATGGAGAACTCTGCTTTTAACCCAAATAATTCATTTATATCCAGCCTGTTGCTGGCCTTTTTGTTTTGTCCCCAGTTTTGAAGAATCCTGGTGCAGGTCACAGAAATCGCCATTAGAGGCACATTAGCCATCTTCTGTTAAGTGGCTGGGTTGTCGCTTCCTGCTGTCTGTGTGTAAATGATTGAAAGGCCAAGGCAGTGAGAACCATTCAATCTTTAATTCTTCATCACCTAGAGCTTTTTTTTTTTTATGAGTTACCTGCTAACTTAAGCTGAACGGCGCCCACCTTAAAACAGTTATGGTTGCTCATCATTGTCGATTCCTTTAAAGCAGCTGTTCAGTGGTCTTTCAGTGGGTCATCAGAGGTACGAAAGATGTGTGTTATTTAGGGTGCTTATCCCTGTAACCACACCCTTGGAGGTTAATCTCTGAAAATGCATTCGCGCTTCTGTCGTCATGTACTCTTTATTGGTACTTACCAAACTTATCTGATAATCGAGACGTCAAAAACAAAACTACAATATCATAAGGGAGATTTAGTTCAGGGTTGCCGCACGGTAGTAAATGAAATCAGACTAAATTAAGGCCCTTGAAAGGTATTAAAAGGTAGTAAATGGAATTTAACTTAGTAGTAAATTTTTCATCATCCACCTCAATATATTATGAGTTTCCCATTTGATTACGTGTTTTCATCTAATTAAAAAATATATAATATACGTGCTAGCAGGACCTGAGTCGGAATTAATAGCCTATCAGAGCGCCTTTTCTCCGCCTTTTACCCCAGTTGAACCAGGGTGATCTAACGTGTCGATATTAGCAGAGCCTCTGAAATTAGCTAGTAGCCACTTGGCGGTGAAATGGGTAAATGTAAGTTTTCTAAAAGTTGGCTTGATAACCCGTCATTTAAAGACTGGCTTAAGCCGGTCATGGGGAGTGACCGGAAGCATCCTGCAGTATATGCAAAAAAACTCTAAATCTAACCTGGAACGGCGTTACCGCGATCAAATGTCACCGAGAACCCGCCAGTCATCAGCAGCGGATTTGCGTACGGGGGGAGCAGTTCCCTATTTCGTTGTTCGGTGATGCTACACGGACCGGGGCAAATGCAAACATAAGGTCAGCTACGAGCACAAACATTGCCATCACACCACCTCAGCAGCAAACTAGTGCGACTTGCACCACAACGGCTGCAGCAAACAGACAGCAGACCTTACTGTCACCAACGTCGGCTCTCAGAGCTGAAGTTCTCTGGTGCCTGAGACCGCAGCTAACCATCATTCATACAATTCGAATGAGGGTATTGGGGAACTATTCGGAAGCATGTTCACTGACTCCGATATAGTTAAAAGTTTCGCATGTGGCAAGGATAAAACTGCATACATGATTCGGTTCGGCATTGCGCCACATTTTAAGAATTTACTTATAAATAGCATCAGTGATGCGGGGCCATCCGTACTCAAGTTCGACGAGTCTCTGAACCAGTCGGCAAAGAAAAAGCAATTGGATATTCACGTTCGGTTTTGGAAATATGACCCCGTGACGTCTACATACTTTGGGTCACAGTTCCCAAAATTGAAGTTCAAACTTTTATCTCACGTTGCATCATCCAATAAATACCAATGTAAGTTACCACCCATTACCATTCTATGGACTCTTTGGACAGTTTTTTAATCCACAGTGTAACTTATTGTTACAAGTTACCTCGTGATGAAATAATTCACTACTTTAGTCTGTGTGAATGAGAATGTGTGTCTTAGTGTGTGTCACATGACACACTTATAAAATTTTATCAATGTTTATGGCTGTTGTGTAGTGTCATTTGTTTTAAGAAGTGTCAATTTGACTTTATTAGGTGGGTTTAAGCATTATGGTTAGGATAACCCAAGGGCTAGAGTTAAGGTAAGGACAAACGAAACTCAACTTGACACTACAAAAAAATATATATATATTTAATGACAATACTTAAAAATTAGTTAAACATTAACTTACCTAATATTTATGATGGGTATGAAGATTTACCCACCCCCCCCAAAAAAAGACCGCTGCCTGATTGTTGGTAGTAAAAAATATTGTGGAGGTAGTAAGAAAGGTAGTAAAAGGTAGTAAATTTAACTCTAGGATTCCGGCACAAACCCTGTAGCTTCTTTCGCAGCAGGTGGTGTTTTCATTTGTAATTCTAATCCAAGGTTGCATTTTGGCCTTGTGTAGAGAATGTTAATCTTTGTAAGGGGATTATGAGAGTTTACCCACTACACAACATGTAGATGAGCAGGTTGAGGTGCTGGAGTGAGGAAAATGCTTTTACCTGTGAAAGAAAATATTTTCCTGAATTAAGCCACAATTAGGTTGTGCCTCATGAAACTGGTTGTCCGCTGATTTGTTATGTGCAATGATTTTTTTTAAGGTAATGGGGTAGAATGGTGGTGCGGTGGTTAGCACTGTCGCCTCGCACCTCTGGGGCTTGGGTTCGAGTCTCCGCCAGGGTTCCATGTGTTGCTTTTGCATGTTCTCCCCATGTTGTTGTGGGTTTACTCTGGTCCCCCCCCGCCAAGTCCAAGACATGCTGTGTCTAATTGGAGTTAAAAATTGCCCATAGGTGTGTGAGTGTGCCCCCATCCTGGGTCATTCCCTGGACAGATAGATAATAATTGTCCTGTATTTTATACATGCAAGGTATCATCTGCTGGAGTTGATCTTTTTTTTAGTTTTTGGTGTGAAGGTCTTTCAAGATGCTGATTTTGTGCGTTTTGGACTAAGCTGGTAGCATGAAGTTATCTGATTTATTTATTTCGTTTTCAGTGGAAGAAGGGAGAATAAGGAATGTTTAACAGCCTTCATGCTAACCCAGCACACGTCTTTAAATGCTGAGACCCCCAAGGAACAGGAATACTCTATACTTAATTGAATAGCCCTGCTTGGATAGTTCACTGCCTGATACTAGCAATACACTGTCCAGGACTTCCAGACACTCAGCCTGGCCAAGATGGACTGTTGTCCACAGTGAGTGAAAACATTCTAAAGTTATTTTTGCTTGTGTAAATATTTTTCCCTTTAGGTCTAATATATCAGATGCCTACTGATTCCATTAAATGGGGCACAAGTCTCTTACTTTGATGGTGAAACGTTATGGCATCATATTACATAAGGCCTTAAAATCCAGCCAGGCTTTTTATAGTGTTTGGTTTCAAAATTGGCTCGTCCTGTTTCATTTCTAACCCTCGTCGATCAGTTCGATTCCTCTCTGGAGTCTACCTTAAGTAAGTCTTTAATTTAAAGTATCACAGAGAAATTAGCCACCCTGTGCTTTATTTAATGGTTTGAAGATTAAGAGATTTTCCTTAGCAGTTGAAGCAGTCTGTTTAAAGGTTTTCCTTTTTTGTTTATGTGGAACTTTATTTGAAAGGACATCTCTGCCGTGCAATCTGGCATGTCTCCTCTGATTGGCTGAGGACAAGTGTCTCACTCAGGGATTAAGCAATAGGACCCTTCCTGTAACATTAAGCAGTTACGTTCAGATTACCAGACAATCGCTTTAGTCTCCAAGTCCCTGCCCTTTAAAGCACCCCATTTTTATCCAATTCTGAAATACATCTGTGAATTATCTTAGCACTGGGCTACTGGCATTTAATACATTCCTTTTTCCAGCTGTGCATAGAAAGGCGTCAGACCTTGATTGAGACCACTTCCTGTTTTTAAGGTCTGTAATGGCAGGTAATTAAGTGCATTTGATGTTGTGAATTGAGGACTGCTGCTTCTCAAACTGACAAATATACGACGCACCGTGTCCTGGTGTGCCTAATACATACAGTATACTCTGTTTTCTGCTGCTTTGTATTTTTTTATGAATAAGACCTTATTCTGTGTGTTATTTTTGGTGCACTCCCTGACGTTGGCTTCACTGAATTTTGAGTGTGTTTGTGTTAATATGATTATCTTCACTGTACTGCAGTGGATCCACTGCAACTGCTGGCGTTTGCTTTTTCTTGTAAAAATGAACAAAACGGTTCCAGATTTTGAGAAGTGCAATGAAATATTTCCTCTCCGTTTTTACACTTATAGGGTTTCAGATACAGAAGGTGGTGAACAGATTTGATGTGACCAAAAGGGGTAGAAATTGAGGCATTGACGGAAGAGGACTTTTTTTGTTTATATTGATAGCTATAAGAATGAAGCTGTTAAGACTCTATCTAAAGCATTTGAAATTAATAAAATGTGCAGCAAAGACCCATAATAATAAGACACAAGCATGATTTTGTTCATCAAATAAATAGTTACAAAACTGATTTGCGTAGATAACCTAATTCAAGTGACACATTTTACAGTCTGGTTAACACAGTTGTGATAATTTGACTTGATAAACAAGAAAGGGATTTACAGTATCTCTTGGGGTTAACTGTTTAGGCTCTGTGCAAAACATAAGAAGGTTTAAGATTTGCATGCAGAAGGTTATTACGTATGCAGAATCCTGTAACAGATTCCTGGGTAAGAAGTGGGTGGGTGGATGGACGGATGGACGGATGGACGGATGGTCAGACATCCGGGCAAAATGAAGGTCAACCATCTTATTTTTTAATTTGAAAGATATGATGTATTTGCATTTTACTCTGTAATGGTATTGGTAGATTGCCAGAGTACTGTTGTTAATGGTGAAGAATATAATTTCTCTATCAAATCTGCAAATTTACTAGTTTAAAACAAAAAACATTCTGAGAGAAAAATATTAGTATTAGTATTTAGTCCTTATGGGGAGTACGAGTGTAGTGTGTATGTATAACAAAATATGCATTTAGTTTCTGTGTTTTATTTTATACTGACTCCTGTTTTTCACATTTGTAATGCTCCTAAATGTATAAGAAGGCGGTGTGCTTGGGAAAGTGTAATGGGGGGGGGGGCAAAGGGTTCAAAGGTCAGAAGGAGGCACTGGTTAAAAATACTGACCTAAGGCCTTATTTATTAATCCTGTGTTTTTTGCCTGGTGTCCTCTGTAATAGCATGTGTTTGCTGTGCTGAGTCATAAGATACCCGTTGGGTGTCTCTCAGACCCAGGTGAATGACGGTGATTATGACATCACAGAAATATGAGTCGTGTCACCACCGAAAGGTGTTGCGTGATTTCTACTTTTGTAGTCTGACTTGCTTGTTGCAGTATTAGATCTAAAAGGACCAGTATCTCTTTTTTTTGCATATTCTCGTTCTTTTTTTTTTTGTATCCACTCAAACCCTCCATGTTTCACAAATTCAGAATTGAGGGACGATTCCAGCACATATAGTTTGATAGCGACCACATTCTGCGCGTGCGTGGCTGGTAGTCACGCCAGCAGATGCCGTTAGCTGAGTCCTTGTGACACTGTAGTATGCGATGGCTTCCCGTGACCGTCTAATCTTTGGCTTTTGGGGGCCGGGTGGCCTCGGCGTCAGAGCCTGTCACAGCGAATCCATCACGTTGGCAGGCCTGTGGCTGTAAGGCCGTCCTGTGAGGCCTTCTCCTCTCTGAAGCCGGTCAGGCCTAATGTCACTTAATGAGTTTCTCCCTGGTGCTTTAATAATGTCCGTGGCTTTGATTTGGGAATTTTCCAGTGCATCTCGTAATCTGTTTTGACATGGCTGCCCACCACTACTCGTCTGCCCAGATCGTTTTTGTTAACGCCTTTTGCTGAAGCTTTCTACTCCATTTTACTTTTTTTTTTCTGTATTCCGGAGTGATTTAATTTCTTCGTTTATCCGGGTGATTGAGGCCCTGTCCACTTGAAGATAAGAAACACTGTTTCCGTCTTCCTTTACAAGCTCAGAGAGGGATTTCCATTTCCATTGCAAGTATCTTCTCCCCTGCCGGACCCCGGTTTTGTGGGAAAGGCCATCCTCAGCTACTGCCTTTGTCCCAGCTGTGTGTGCATTCCAACTGCCAGTCATTAATGTTGGTCTTGCTCTCATGAACGAACAGCCCGTAGGTTTAGTTCAATATGTCATCGCGTGCAGTTTGATGATATCGCAAAACATGCATCTGTATGAAGCTTTAAAAACAGCTTAGCAATAAATTACAGTAAATGATTACTATTGCTCCCTCAAATGCAGATTTTAAAAATCTACAGATTTTTTTTTTAAATACTGCTTTAATAATACTTATTAATGCATCATCTTCATGGTCTCATGCTGCTGAAACAGGGTTTTGCTGTACTGCAAGCTCGTGTGTGTGTGTAGGCGTGCCAGTTTTTGAACGTCTCCTTCAATGCGCCCTCCAATTTAATAGTAATTGCTGGCGGAAATTTCATATGGTAGGATTGTGTGTGTAGTCTTAAGTGGCTATAATATTATGTGACAGGTGCTTAAGCCATTTTAAACACTTATGAATGCTAGGGAAATGATTTTGTAACAAGATGTAAATGATGTGAATAAACCGACGCAAAAGGTTATTACTCAAGTTTCGCGCAATATCAGACTCTGCCCAGCAGACGGTCTTGAGGGTCCTTGCGATTTAGGTCAAACTTGATATTCACCGTCTTGTGTAACATTAACCTGTCTCTGCGCCATTACTTCCTCCCTGCTTAGTGGTCTGAAAGCTTTACTGAGCACAGGACCCACGCTACGGTGTTTACATACTAGCGGGGTTGGGCAAAGTAACATAAGTTAGAGGACTGAAACTCTCATCTTGCTAATGAGTTGAATGGATTCATCTTATGCATGAATGGACCTTTTGTGAATGGAAGCACTGAAGCATGCGCTGTATTACATACCTACATTTAAAAGACAATGTTCAGTTTACTAGGTTTACTGTAATATAGAAGGAAAAACCATGTCAGGAATTAGTGGGGGGCTGTCAGGGGAGCTGAAGTGTTTCAGGGGAGGCCCTCCGTGTGAGTTCTGCATTAATTCAGCCTAATTCTGGGAGGAATGCTTAATTCCTCTTGGACTTAATAAAACAAAGCCTGTTCTTCCCCCGATCTCCTCACCCCTCCCACTGCCCCTTGCCAACCCTGGCAGATGTGAACAAATTATCTTTTTTTTTGGTGGGGTGGGGAGGAGGGGAGCTTCTGTTGAACCTGTTGCACTTGTGCACTGACTGTTTGTTGTCTGTTTGTCTGGACAAAGTGTAATTACCCAAGATGCATGTGTTTGAGAGGGGCATGCGGAGCAGCGATTTCACGAGGCCTCCGGGTTTATTCATACACCGCGAGCCGAAACGCCGTCGACAGAGGGGGGGTTATATGAGGGAAAGCAAACAGCTTTCAGACACACTGGTTAATATTTTAGTGACCTGATCAACCTCTGCACCAGAATCGGGTTCTTGGTGTTTGGCAGAGCTCATCAGCGTCCGAAGCATTAGCGCCCCATACTTCCTAGACGCTGATTTTTTGTGCTTGGGCAACAGGACACAGAGGACATTCATTTTGCAAACCACTTCCACCAATATTCTGGATGATGTATAAATGAAATAGCCTTGAAACTATTAGCCTCAAATGTTCGAACTTACTATTTTTCTTAATATCCCAAAGAAACCAACCAATTTTTTATGTAAGCCTAGTTTTATCATCAAACATGTTGAACAAGTGGAACCATCTGAATTGCAGTACTTATTCAAATATTAATATCATAATATTAATATTAAAGAATTTTGCTTCAAACAAGGCCTATTTTCACACTAAAACAGCACTAAAAGATGAGTTTTAATCATAATTACATGTGGGGAATTTAAAGTTAAATTATCTTGCACAACAACACGTATACCTACTCCACAGATGTGGTCATTTCACTTTAGGGGTGTGATGCGCGCCCACATGATTTCCCCCCCAGCCCCACTGTTCTCCATTCCTCTGCGTTTACGTTTGCCCTTCAGCATGTAGTATCTTCAGCGTTGGGTCACCCACTTGTATCATAGCTGCGCGTCTTCCTGCTTTGTTGTCTTTCCAGACAAGGCAGGTTTCATTGTGCTTGTGTCTGACTAGAATCGTAAAAAGGTGCTTTTTTTTTTTTTTAATTGCAATGAGGTAGATAAAGAAGGTAAATTTTTGAGACCACAGTCTGCCAAGTCACACCTGGGATCCTGAGTTTGTTTGGTTTTACTTGGAAGGAGATGAGACATTACTGAGAACTGCTAACCGTACAAAAAGCCAGCTTTATATCAAGAGCCATATATCCTGATGGTGCCGGCATTTTATGTGGGAGCTCTCATTTTTGCTCTGATGTAGTTATTACACTCGGATATTAGCCATAGGCTCGCAGCCACTTCACTTTGCTTAGCTTGTAGGTAACTGGCATTGTGCCACAGTATACAAGCGAAGGGATTCCACTGAATCACTGCCGGAAGCCATAGCAAATCTTTTTCAGGTTCACTGCTTATGAAATGTTTTGTTTTGGAGGGATTTTTTTTTTATTTTCTAAACTAACCGTTGGCATGAAAAGTGGCACAAAAGTGGCTGGTGGAATCCTGGCAGAGTGAGGCCGCCAACCATCTGTGCATCTTTTTGCTCCACCTTGGTTTCCAGAAACCCTGTGTTTCAAAGTCCTGTTTCTTCTCCATTGGTGCCTGTGAGGAACACTTGCTATGTAGGGATGTTAAATCTCCAAAAAAATGTAAATGTTGGAGCTAGGATCGCAGGATTTGCAGCTCATAGAGGCGCTGTGGAGCTGATCGCTATAGCCTGCTACACTAAAGTGAAATCTGATTGCTGATGGTCACTATCGATTGTGGCTCAAACTCAAAAAGTAATGATATCTCAAGGTAATGTCGGTATATGATCTTCGTCTCGCATAACAAACAGAACTTGGTCACAGCTATACACCTCTAGAATTGTGGAAAAATAACTTTAGCATGTAAATCTGAACTCTGAGGCTCATGAGACCCATCTTGGTCCAGATTTGTGGTATTCTGACCTTTATCCAAAAGGCCTGCTCTGGAGTATGGTCAGCAGGCTTTTGGATGGTGTGTTCATCCTAACTGGTTGAGACTAAGGTGAGTTTCTTTTGGAGAGGCGTGTGGAGCATGGTGCCAGGAGGCAATGAAACAGAATTGTCACATTAGGGGAATTTCCCGGAATAATTCACAGAGATGTTCACAGCGAAGACCGCCTCAGGTGGTGTCATTAACTTATTGACATCGCCTTCCTGTGCATGGAAAGTTTTCTCCATGTCTGTGCAAAAAGTCATGCAAAAAAACGATATTAAATGTGTGGAATGTATTAGCGGGATGTTTACAGCTGCGCCATTTGGTACCTTTTCCTCGTTGAGTATGGTACCGTGTACATTATGTTCTGCCAGATGTCAGGGCTGCAGTGGATTTGCTAAGTTGCGATTCAGACACGCTTTGTGGTGTGTAAGTATTCACGGGCAGAATGAACCCCTTCATTTTCGGAGGCCAAGTTTCCTCATTTAAAAACAAATAACAAATCCTTTGTCAGCCGCTTCTGAATCGCTGTAGTAAGAACCCCCTAGCTGACCCGCAATGTTTGGCTCTCCTGTGCACCAACGCTTTGAATTCGCTTTCCCCTGTGCCTCTTGTGTATAAGGGAGGCTACTGCTTGGACTCTCCACACGAAAAGCAGAACAATGGACTCAATGCTCACGGGTGTATTGAAATGTTTCACTTAACCGAGAAAATGCCAAGGTTTTCACAGGATCAGGGGTACCTGGTTAACCCCGGCAATACTCTGTCGCTCGCTGCGTAACGTCTTTGAAAAGGCATTCAGGCTTGGCAGTTTAAATAGCTTGTGGAATAACTCTGTAAGGAAGTCGCTTAAAACCTTAAAGTCCTGCTCTGTGCTGTTCCCTTTCCCTCTTACTCCAGCCCATCCCCCTTGTGTGTTTGTAGTTATGTGGATTGGAAATTGCATGAAACTTTAGCCTCTGCTTTAAAAGTGCAGAGATTAGTGACACTGTTGCTCTGCTATGTCCATGACTCAGAAGAGTGTGATGCGGGGTAGGCTTGGGCAGGCCGGCCATCCCTGAGCAGCTGGGACTGCAGACAAAGAAGTTCAGGCTGGTCTTCATTTTCCTGTTGTCTTCTACACTTCTGCTCTGAGAAGTCAAACACAAAAGTCATTGATCGTTAAATAATTTTTTAAGTATTTTATCTTTGACGTTAATTTGATGAGTGTTGCTTGATGGATTTAATCCCTTAATAAAAGGAGAGACTGTTTAAAAAAAAAACAAAAAAAACAACCTTTTTTTTTGTTTTTTGGAGGGTACAAGGTAATCCGTATGACAGACAAATAAACCCAGAAAAAAAACCTACTTTATGAATGGTGACAAAATGTTCTTTGTACTATGCAGTCCCGGAACTGAAAAGCACACAATGATCCACGAAACACCAGGAATCCTTGTGTAAATGTTCCTGAATCCTGTAATATCAGTTCCTGTCTGTCGGTGATCTCCAGGAACCGATGCATTCCATGTTTATGTCCCAGAACAACAAAGTTCCTGCAGCACCCACACACATACTCAAAAAAAAAACAAAAACCTTTTTTCCTCACCCAAGCACAGAACAGGACGGTTCAAATAGCCCTGCAGTGTGGGATGTTTTTCTGCTGGATATCTGGTTGTACACTTCAAAGGAGACATTAATTCAGCGTGGGCCAGTTATACAGTAGCCAGATACGAATGTTGTGATTATCCATTGAAATGCATCTCGACTTCCTTCTCTGTGGGGGTTTGAATAGGGAGTAAATGAATAGCCACTTACATGTATGGCGTTTTTCCACTGGCATGCAGGAACCAGATCGTACCCAAGCTGTATCTCAAAGAGACACTAGTTACAGCGCAGTTCCAGATCGCTTCAATTTTCCACTCCAGAAGGGTTGGCTCAGTAAAGCCGTTGCCGGGTTTGGGGAGCGACAGTGATGTAAAACCAAAGATGCTTATTTACTGTTCACACGGTGTACATCGTGATTTACTATGCGCTAGTTTCTGCTAGCACCCCTGTGCGAATCGCAGCGGAATTAGCATGAGCTGCGCAAAATGACATTACGGATCCATTCTGTGCAGCTGTTCTATAGTTCTTTAAGTAGGTGGCTGGAAATTTAAGTTCTGCGTTATCGGGAATATGTCAGTACATTGTGATGTACAGTACTACTGATACATGTATATTGATGCAGATCACCAGTTCTGTCTTGTCTCCGTGCATTTCAACCAATCAGATGGTGGTGATGCAACCGACTCAGTCTAGTCACACTTTTGTTAGATGGGCCGTGTCAGTCTGGATACCGGTTCGGGTACGGCTGGTTTCTTGGTGGCTTTAGAAAAGCACCATTAACAGCAAGAGGAGAACCAGTGCTTAGGTATTCTGGTTCTGGAAAGTTCTGCGTCTTTACGCAGTACCTCAGGCTCCGCTGGAGTCCATCGGTTATCATTTGCACTTTTAGTGTCGCACGTGGCATTTTATAAAGATTCAATTCGGTATTTCGAAGTACTTGTTCATATGAGACGGCAGTGTTTGATGGCGTCTAACTGCATGTAGATCTGCACACTTCACCTTAGATTAGATAGGATCCTGTTGTTAAACCAAGTCTTGAATATCATGATTGGTGTTAATCGATAGTGAACACAGCTGATGTCGTATTGGGTTAAACTGTGTCAAATCTCTTATTCCGCTATTGTATAGAATACATACAGAAGTATTATTTCAATATCTAATTTTGTTTAGGATGAGATTAAGTTTGTTGATCCCTGGGGGAATTCTGTTTCATACAGCGACAAAGTATGTACACAAATACACAGTGCAAAGACAGTACAGCTAGTGCAAACGCATTTTAAATGTACGCGAAATATACACAAATGAAAGCATATGTACGATTAAAAAAAATAAAAAAAAAAAGGCAGGTAGCGCTGATCTTTTACCATGTGAAGCTATTTCTGTGTTGTGTTTGGAGGCCATGAGTCGCGGTCTTTCAAAATCCTCTGAGGGGCCGGGTTCCGAGCAGCGGATGAGCAGGTCACGGAGTGGCGTGAAAGAATGCGAGTCTGGAAGCGGGTGACAACAGCAGCGGGGGGTGGGGGAGGCTGCCTGGAATATGCGGAACTGCTCACGCCGGTCTGGGAAGCCGGTTTCTTTTTCTTCCCCCTTCCTCATGTTGCGCTGCCACGCTTGTGCGTCTTGGCCGCCCGCCCACCCACATTCCCCGGTGCTCGAAATGGCATTTTCCTTCGGTCCCCATGGACAGCGAGTGGGTTTGGTCAGCGAGGGCAGCACTGCGGACACACAGGGGCCCTTTCCAGCTTTGGATCCTGGTCTTGATCCATTAACTCCTAAAGAACATATTTAAATAGTCTAAACCAGTATTTTCCTATCTGGTCCTTGGGGATCCGCAGCCAGTTTACATTTTCTTCCTGGAGCTGGGAGGGAGCAAAAACGTGGACTGACTGTGTGTCCCTGAGGACTGGGTTGGGAAACACTGGTGTAAACCCAAAATATGCTCCTTCAGTAATTCAGGGTGACCTCCAGTTCAGTAATGGCTTGTTTCAAATTATTCAGTTCAGTTATGTCAAGCCAGAAGTACATGGGATACGTTTTTACGGTTTATACAAAATAATACGAGAAAGAGATCGCAGTTTGTTGTGGGATCCAGCGTGATTTTTAATTTATTCTGTCTTAAGTCATTTTATCCGTTTACTCTGTTGGCCTTCCATTTGTACAAGTCATTAGTTTGTAAGGTTTTATTGTGTTTATTGCAGAATTAGGGTCTGAACTCTAAATTTAGAGCTGATTAATGTAGCTTGAGTTTTATGTGAATATTCCTTTTTTGATGCCTTGTAATACTTTGCTGAATCCCTCTATCCAGCTTCCATGCCAGTAATCAAGTAGAGCGTCACTGTAAAGCTGAAGCTTATTACAGGCAGCTCAGGGCACAGGGCTGGGGGGCACAGGGCTGGGGGGCACAGGGCTGGGG
>JAODLD010000002.1:2292240-2305979 GCA_026781065.1 Mormyrops boulengeri
GGTCGGGGCCCTAGCCATGGGTATGATTTTCTTCTGCTCCCCCGTGGTCAGCATGTTCACCGACCATTTCGGCTGCCGGAAAACGGCGGTGAGCGGCGCGCTAGTGGCTTCCGTCGGACTCCTGGCCAGTTCCTACGCCACGTAATTAGCCTTTTCCGTCCGCTCAGCCCCCTAACGCCCTGCCACCCCCGAAGGTCCTTTCTGCATCGTTCTCAAAACGTAGCTAAATCAAGCCACACTCACCTCTAGCAATTTAATCGCTAATTTGTAAAGGCAGCACACACAAACCCACTTCACCCACATGGCCCTCCCTTGCTTCTGCCTGCAATAGGCCCACCTTGGGACCCAAGTTTTTTGTTTCTGCTGTTGTTTAGTGTTGAGTACATCATCCATGATTTCCTTATTTGGTCTGGTAAATAAATAGTCCTCCATCAGGTTGTAGGTGAAATTCAGCAATGTCCGTACATTGTAAGTTATGCCCATGGGCTGATTTTATTTATTTTTTCTCGCAACTTTTCTGGCTACGTTCGGACAAATTAGGCCTTTCTCAATATCCGATTGGCCTCAAGAATGACCTTGGTGTTAGCGCTGTAGTATAAATAAGGTTACGCTTACTGTAGGTTTTGTATGGATTTGAAATTTCAAGTCTGATCCAAATTTATACTCATTGCTCTTGATCTAGCCGCTGAAAAAACAGGAAAGTCGCCCAGTCTCCTGTAGAGGCATGAAGTAAGTTGGCATTTGTTTTTGTCCTGCCCCGTCCCTAGCAGCAACTTTCAGGTGAATGTAGTGCCAGCAGTAGAATTCTACCTTAATAATAACGAAATGAGTAAGCAAGC
This sequence comes from Mormyrops boulengeri, assembly GCA_026781065.1. Classification (NCBI taxonomy): domain Eukaryota; kingdom Metazoa; phylum Chordata; class Actinopteri; order Osteoglossiformes; family Mormyridae; genus Mormyrops; species Mormyrops boulengeri. The sequence continues at coordinate 2,293,080 of JAODLD010000002.1, forward strand.
CTGCTTTGCTGCACGGTAACTGGCCCTCAGCAGGTGATAATGGCTACGGAACCAAGTCATCCAACCCCCCATGAGGCTGCTGATAATGGCGTTTAGGGCAAATTTTGGTGAGGAAAGCTGTCATGTTCCTACAGCATTCTAGCCTGTTCCAGATTCAGTTGAGTATATCCAACACCTTTTAATATGAGTGAATAGATTAGATTAATGTAATTTCCTTGTTTTTCCCATTTAGCAAGGCTAGCCTGGTGAAAGTGGTGATGATCAGACATGGGCAGGGTACACGTGAATTCCATTCATGCACAGGCGAAAGCCTTTTAACAGACTTGTGAATATGCAGAAGCGAATATAAGTTTGTACATTGGTTTGAGTGTGATTATAGGCTATGAGGATGCCACAAAGAATGGCTAAATCTGTTAATTTAATATGGGTATTTTTTGGCATTTTATAACATTTAGCCACAGTTACATTTATAAGATTCAGATGCATAGTTGCTGGTTAGGAAGCACTTAGTTTTCACTGTTGTCTTTTATTTAAAATCCATTGGTATAAATAGCATGAATGCTGCCTGGTTTTAGAGCACATGGCCCACCAGATTTTAGTCCCCCACTATGCTGCCTGGGATAGGATCCAGATCCCCCCCTCCATGTCTCTGCTGGATAAGTGGTTACAGGACAGATGGGTGAATGGACTGAGGGAACCTCTCTTACCTCCTTCCCTTTTCTGTGACAGATCTCTGGGCCTCCGCTACTTCACGTACGGGATCCTCTTCGGTTGCGGTTCCTCATTCGCATTCCAGCCCTCTCTGGTCATCCTGGGCCACTACTTCCGCCGCCGCCTGGGCCTGGCCAATGGCGTGGTGACGGCGGGGAGCAGCTTGTTCTCCATGGGCCTGCCCGTCCTGCTCAAGAAGGTGGTGGAGCCGCTGGGGCTCCAGCGGACGTTCCAGGTGCTCAGCGTGTTCATGTTCGTCCAAGCCCTGTTGGCGCTCACCTTCCGCCAACTGCTGCCCAGCGGCGACCACGGCGCCTCGCCCCAGGATGGAGGCGGCCGCTGGAGGGGGGGCCTCGCCCAGATAAGGAAGTACTTCAACCTGAGAGTGTTTCACATCACCACCTACAGGGTGTGGGCGTTTGGGGTGGCCACAGCCGTACTGGGATACTTCGTGCCCTACGTTCACTTGGTGAGCCTCGTTTTTGTGTCATTTGTTCAGTGAAAGGTTTGATGAAAACAAACAAATCATATCCTGTCTGTATATCTGTCTTCAGTTCAATTCAGTTTATTTTCATATAGCGCCTTTCGCAACAGAGTCGCCGTAAGGCGCTTTACACGGGTGTGTCGTGATACATCACATCATTAAGACAGAATAATACAGAAACAGGGAAAAGGGAAGACAAAGAAGCCAGATGACAATGGAGGAGAGGAACCCAAAACTCCCAAGAGAAAAAACACTCTGGGGGTCCAAGGTCAACTGGCTGCCCAACCCCCCCAGGCATGCTAACATACAAAGAAAGAGTGGGCTTGCGTGCTAAGGTCTAAACTGATCATATTGTGTTCGAAGAAGCTGTCCAGTTCACTGCTCAACTAAAGGGCGCTTTTCCACCACACCAAGTACCGTACTAACAAGGTACCAAAAGTATGGCACTTCAAGGTGTTGGTTTTACACTGCCGTAAAAACTGTTACCGGCGCAGAATAACATCACAGTGCGAGGCAGGGTATTTTGTATCGAATTCGAAAAATGGCTGTAGTATATTATACGGCTGGACAATGTGCGATATTAATACCAACATCGCAGTCAGATAGATTAAGATCAGGCTTTTTCTTACCTTCAGTTACCTTCGGGGGGGGGTCATATCATGCATTGACATGTTAATGGACAAGCTTAGTAGATAAAAATGGGTTGTACAGCTGAACCCGCGGCGGTAGTTATGAGGTATTATGTGTTAAGTTGTGGGTAAGCTAAACTGAAGTAATAGGTCTTCATATATCTAGCCGTCTATCTGTATATCTAGATGTCTGCTGTATGTTTATTTCTAGCTGTCTATATCTACGTCTGTCTGTAATCTAGCTGGCTCTCTGTCTGCATATCTAGTTGACTTTGTCTATCTCGCTGGCTGTCTGTCTAGCTTTCTGATATTTAATGTGCTTTTTATGGCTACTGAAATATCAGAAGCAAACCAACAGCGTGAATGTATTTGTGAATTTTGATGCCTTATGTGAAGCTTGTGATTGACGATATTAGCTTTATTACATACGAAGCTAGTTTGTTTCATATAGGTATAGCACGCACTTTATAGTAATGTGTGTAAGGTCATTTTACTATATTATTTAGTATTTTCTCAATTGGTAAAATTAGCAATATTTTTGATGTTCAATATTTCATCAGTGCATTCAGTAAATGGCTATTTCAGTGTCACTTTCTGATTAAATTACTTCAGTGGCAATAGCTAATTGGTGGGATTTTAAAAATAATAATGTTATGTAATGTTACGTAACGCGCAAACTTGGAGGCCGCTAGGCTTGCCCCCGCTGTGAGATCCGCTTGTGGATAGAGAAATGTACGCAAGTCGCGTGGTCTCGTTCACCACGCTGACAGCCTTCATTAACCGTTGTCAAAATGAGACATCGAGGTGTCCATCTGCTAATACGTCCCAGCCCTTCTCTTTAAATTTGTACAAAACTAGAAGCCCGATCATGATGTTCCCTATGCTGTCCTGTTTTTTCTGGCTATCGGCCAGACATAAACAAAACCCCGGCTTTTGTTAACCATGTGACCGAGTTATTAAGTCAGAGGCACGGCACAGAGAGGGCTTGCTGATATGATCGAGCCACACAGGAAACGCCACACTCAATATATGCTCAAAATATCAGGCCCCAAGGCCATTGATGTTACCTGCCTCGCCGGACTTCTCAAAGAAGAGAAAATATTTAACTTCAGTTGTAAGCCGTGGGTCAGGAAATAGTGCTGAGTGGCTGGTTTAGCCGTTATTTGGGTGGGATTGGAGAAAAGCCATTCAAGTTGTAGCTTTCCACTTCCACTGTTTTTCTTGCAGCTCTTTGAAGGTAAAAGAGGTAAAAGGTCATGCAGAATGCTGCTGGGAAGAGGAATAAACAGCAGGTCCAAGTGAGATGACTTGAGGAAATAGTAGCCATGCCTGAATCTCTGAGGGCCCTGACAGAACTCGTTTTGCCTTTCATCTGGTAGATGAACTTCGTAAAGGAGCAGTTCAAAGAGACGGAGAAGGAGTGGATCCTGCTGGTCTGCATCGGGGCATCTTCCGGGGTGGGCCGGCTCGTCTCCGGCAGAGTCGGAGACCTCATTCCTGGCCTCAAGAAGATCTACATGCAGGTAGGAGTGTCAGCTGACAAGCAGGGGGAGTCTGGCTGCTGTGTACGGACAGGGGTTTACTCCGCACAGCTTGGAGAACTCAAACTGGGATGAATTAGTGATGCTGGAAACAAAATGAGGTCAGACTAGTATGAAATCATGTTAGTGATTAAAGTCTAGAATGACTCTCTCAATTACCGTTTCTTATTTATTATTAAAAATCATTTTTTTGTTGCTAAATCCGGAGTGTTTATTTGAAGACAGAAATAGCTGGCCTAGACTTAGGGGGCGACTAGAAGGCAAAAGATGAGATGTATGATGATTCATTTCAGCTGGAGGTTTAAAAAAAATATATAAAAATCAGGCTCTCTTGGCTTGCCACCTCGCTAAAGTCCTTTCTCTAGAAGCTCAGGGGTTACCCCCACGGCTCTGAGCGGGCCCCAAGATCGTAAACAAATTACGTAAGATGGAGGGAGGCCCCACAGCCCACGGGAACAGCCAACCGCAGAATAACAAGGGTGGGGAGAGATTTACCACCGGTTGATTGGGATTTGGACCGGCAGAAAGGAAGGCGTTTTGTTACAAACAGGGTGCAGGGCTTCCTTTCGCTTTCCGTCCTGCCCGACCCCTTCTGCCATCCCCCCCGATGTCATTTCCTATTTATGGAACCTATAGGCCGGCTGGTAAAGCTTGTGTCCGAAAGGTTACCGCTCTCTGGATGGATTTAACTGGAATGATATATCTAGCTATCTATCTAGCTATCTGCAAGTCATTTTTGATTACATTGTGATCAGCTTTACTTGTTTAAATGCAAGTCTAAACGTAATCTTACCTTTTATTTATGTCCTTGGCAGATGCTTTCCTTCAAAGAGATAGACGGGTCAGTGAGAATGTTATGTTCAGACAAAGAGCCCTGGTACAATAATTTGAGTGTGAAGTCTTGTGAAGCGCTGATGTTTGAAGAGTCTTACTTTATAATAGGGGTGTCAGACTCCAGTCCTGGAGGGCTGGAGTCCTGCAGAAATTTGGGTTTCCCTTCATTTTACACACCTGATTCAACTCTTTGAGTGGAATTATTTGTGGTGGAGCAGGGAAAGTAGTAAGCTACACAGGGCACAGGGCCCCCCAGGACTGGAGTTTGACATTACTGCTATATACTGTAATATGGGAGAGCCAAGACAGAACGGTGCCTCGGTGGGTTGCACTGTTGTCTCACACCTGTGGGATGTGTGCGTGTGTGTGTGTGTGTGTGTGTGTGTGTGTGTCTGTGCACAGGTTGCATGTTCACCCCATGTTGTGTGGTTTCTTCTGCAGTACACAACAATGCAGTACATAACATTTATTTATAAGAGACTGCGAGATCTCAGACCATTTAAGTTTGTATCAGAGGTGGTTCAAGTCCAGAAAGTAAAAATCCAGACCAGGATTTTGCTTCAACCAACCATTTGATTACTCTGTGACTCTTTATACTCAATTGACTGGTTGAAACAAACTCTTGGTCTGTATGTTTCTGGACTGGAACTGTCCACCTCTGGTGTGTATATACAAGTAGCCTCATAATTGCATCAAAAGCTAAAGGTACTCGGATATTTATACAGAAGGAAAGGGGCAACTTCTTGAATGCATTTAGGAGATCAAGGGTAAAATATGGAGTGAAGAGATGAGTCTCAGAGTGAAAAGGATTCTGAAATCCTGCGGGTGGAAGGAGGTCATGCAAGCTTACATGGAATTTTGATTTGTGACCCTCAAGCCTTGATGAACATAGTGACTTTGAAGGGGACATGGGGGTTGGTGAGGTCTTGCTGATTAGGGGTGTAAATCGTAAGCTTTGCCACAATACGATTCAATTTCAATTTTGCAAGGTAAATATTTGATATCTGGTGATATTTGAAATGTTACTGCGATACGATACTATTTGCTTTGATTCAGTAATACATGATCGATATTTTCAATACAGTGAAACAAGCTGATTTTGGTGGAAATTTATTTTAATTCTGAAATAATTAAATGTTTAATTTTTTCAGTTTAACAAAAGGATGATCAAAAAACTATAGAAAGTGCTTCAAAAATGCTGTCAAAAATGTTGTGTCTGCACAGGATACATTTTGTCTTGTATTAGTATTTTAACAGCGACAAACAATTTCTGTACGTATACTTTACTCTGAAAATGGAGGAATAAAGATGTACTGAGCTACATAATTTACTGTCATCATAGTAAATTGCATTAAATCATATTGCAGCCTTGACAAGTAGAACATTGAAGAGAATTGATGAATTGTCACAGCCCTACTGTTACCATGGTAGCGTCGCTCCCTTGCTTTCGGAGTCTGGCCGTTCCTTTTCAGTAGGAACCACAGAAATCTGAATGTTCAGGGAAGACAGTACGTTAACCCCCCCCTCCCGCCTTGGTGTGTGTCTCCCAAGGTAGCCTCCTTCATGGTGCTGGGCCTCATGTCGGTGATGATCCCTCAGTGCCGTGTCTTTGAAGGCTTGGTGGTCGTCTGCCTCCTCCTGGGTCTCTTTGACGGCTGCTTCATCACCATCATGGCTCCGATTGCCTTCGAGCTGGTGGGACCCATGCAGGCCTCCCAGGCCATTGGCTACCTCCTGGGGCTCATGGCAGTGCCCATGACTGCTGGACCTCCCATCGCCGGTCAGCGCCGCCTCGCCACATCGCCCCTCTCATGTGTTATTGCGTTGGCACATCTGGCTTTTATACATCTGTAACCTCTCAGTCTAATTCCATCGCTGTTTGACGATACAAGCAGCCCAAGGTGATATTTGTGCATTGTTATTTATGCATCAATAGGATATTCTTGCCGTGCTTACCGTATGGGTTAGGGTCTCATCTCAGAGCTCTGCCCCAATCATGTCTTTGTAAGTACAAACTGATATTATGAGGATAATTTGCATCTTGTGGGAATTTCCGAAAGTGTAATGTCATGCTTTCATCTTCACTGACATTAACATCCATTACAGTCTAGTAAGTTGGTGACACAGTGTCAGCTGGAGCTTCTTGGGTCCAGCATAGCGCTATTTCTTGCTTTTAGGAGTTTTACTTAAACAAAAATGTTCTGAGGGCAGAAGGAAAAATGATTCAGAGAGGAGACTGTAGAGGAGGTGGGTCCAAGCAACAAGAGGAGGCGGGACCAATCAACCAGATGTTTTGGACTTGCCTCCTCTTATTGCCTGTACCCACCTCTACAATCTGACTGATTATCTCCCTGAACCAGTCATTTTTCCTTACTCACAGCTGGCCTGGTTGCCTTGTTCCATGCCCAAGCACGATTGTCCCCCTCCCCCGCTGATCTGCGCTCACTTTCCAGGCCCGAGTACGTTTCCATCGTCACCGTGCCATTTCTAGTGTTGAAGCAAGCATAGGACGAACAGCGCTGTTGCACTGCATAATGGAGTTCCTGATTAATGTCCATATTTTCTGGAATATTTGGAGTCATTTTGAGCGTAATGGTACTCTGTCCTCATGGATTTATCTAGTATGCAACACATTTTAATCTGTGCTGCAGGTAATATGAGTCCCATTTTTTGTTGCATCCAGTTCTTGGATACTCTCTTCAGCCCAAACTTTCTGCAAACCGCCCCTCTGCCATAGACCAACATGATCCCTTACCGACATGTTTGTTAAATGTATGTCACCGCCCGATCTGTATGCATCACTTTCTTTCACAGTGTAGTTTTGCAGATCTCTGTAGCTTACCCGATAATTTTCTTCCAGGTGCGTTCATGTATGGTGTACATGTGTGCATGCATGTGTCGGTGGCATCAATCGTCTGTGTTCCATGCTCAAGCACACTTAGCTCTCACATTGGATGCGTACTGTGCCTGAGTCCGACTAACTGTGCCCGGGCCCACCTCATCAAGCAGACACGGTATGAAGCGATCACTCTGGTAAATGACCTGGACCTTGGGGGTCAATCATGCTTGGGCACAGTACGGATCACTTAGTGTGTACACCCTAAGTCTGTCATAGTCCACAGCTGTAAAGGAGAGCTTTGTGAATCGTTCTGAGGGAAGGGATGGGTCCTGCAGGCCATCACCGGTTGATGAGTGGAAGCTTGCATTCCTGCAAGCTAAAAGCTTTTGCCAAGCAGGATGCCATTAGCAGTCAGCCTTGGGAGCGGTGAGGCGCAGCACATGCAGACATCTGTATCCGTTCTGGTGCTAGAAACCTCAGCCCAGGATGATCCTATGAGTCATCTGCACGTCTCTGCCAAATTCACGCTCGCTAAAATAAAATGCAGGCAAACATCAAAAATACGAAGTATGGACGCAACGGTGACTACGTCAGTATTTAATTGCTCGTAAATGCAAATGATTTGAGAGAGATTTCCACTGGCTGGCTCAGGTAATGGAGAAATAGGACGAGTCTCCCATATGTGGATCAGTGAAGATGTTTATGTCATCGTGTAAATATGGATGATGATAAATATGGTGGATTAGTATCTTCAACATAATCACATGTCCCCATAATGTACTCTCTACTTGTGTATGGACAGGCAGTGTTTTTTTCTGGATTGGTCATCCCTGAAAAAGCAGTCAGCCCTGATCTGACATCTGAAGATGCCCAGGGGATTGAGGCCCGAACGCACAAGCGATCACGCTTACGTACTTTGAACTTCAGATGGGGAACAGCTTGTAACAGCTTGTCTTGGCTTTGTGAATCTGCAGATCATTAGCCTGTACACTGAATTTACAGGCTATAAATGCACAAACCATAAGGGTTAGGGTGGGGTGAGCGGCTACGGTGTAAATTGGGGAGCTGCAACTAGATAAAGGGGTGAAGAAATGCCTTTTCCATGGTGATTTTGAGTGTCCTCCGAGTCTCTCAGACATGTACAAAAAGAAGATCCTCGCAGAAGAAACCGGGTATTGGCATGTTGGCAGTGGGACATGTGAGTCCTGCCCCCCCCCCCTTCTGCACCCTCCCACAATAGGACTTTCCAGTTAGCCCACTCAGAACTCAAAGAGCAGCCATTTCTAACTGGGTACGCTGGGTTAATGTTCCTCAATGGGATATTCTCATTGCCAGTCTGCACGTTCCTCTATAGCAGTGGTCTCCGACTCTGGTGAGCTTCCGAATTGCGACAGTATATTTTTGCATATCGATGGGATTGTAAGTGTTGCGATCAACGAGACGTGTCTTAAATGAACTGTCGACCCAGTTCTACTTAAGTGAAGTATAGACAAGTTAAGTGTCCATTTTGCTTGTTTGGTTAACTTCTATGGCAGGATCAGAACAGCTACTTGCTAATTGGTGATAACCAAAATGGAGTATACTGAAGTTCATTCTGCAGTAGTATTGCTGTCAAAATGAGTTGTCGTGGAAACGTATACATAAATGAAGGCTGGTGTGCAGTATGATAATCTCTACCTACTTATGTCCAGCACTGGGAGATACTACTGTCAGATACCCAAATAAACATTATTGTACTCATTGATGATTCTTACATTGGTAGAATGTTTCGTTACGACAAACCTAAAACGTGAAAAATCTTGACCACTGATGTGGTTTAATAACTTTTTCATCATGGTCCAGTATATATTTTTAGAGAAAAGGTCGTGCCTGGCTCTGTAAGTTAGGACTCAGTGCCCGTAATTAGAAAGCCACCTGTTCCGATCCTGTTACCACCAGAGTGGTAACCTCAGCCACTCCAGGGACTGACTGACTCTGCTCTCTCAATTGTGCCTCACTTAGAGTCATAACGTCTACTGAAGCTTCGTCTTCTGATCTTCACATTACAGTGGTACCTCGGTATATGTCCGCTTTGGAATAAGTCCAACTTGGTATACGTCCTGTTTGGATGCGAAAAAGTTTGCGTGGTATACGACCTTTGTTTGGCATAAGACTCGCGTGCTAGAACTTTTGAGTCATGACGCCACGCGCTACCCTTCTTTACCTCTCTCAAGACAAAGCCACGACTGCCCACGAGCGTCAGTACGGCAGTTGCTACCATTCAGTGAACAACCCGCGCTATAACTCTGAATTTTTCATGTGATTTTGTGCATTTTCGTGTTTTTTCAGCAAGGTAAAGTGAGGTTAAATTTTCATTTATTTCATCTAATTGCTTTTGTGTTCATGTATTTTAGTATTAAGCAGTGTTTGAATTATTTTATACAACCCCATCAATGTATAATATGCCAATAACAATAGGATTTTTTTTCCCATGGGAACGGATTAATCATTTTCCCTTTATTTCTTATGGGAAAAATTTGTTTGGTATACATCCTGTTTGGTATAAGTCCAAGGATCAGGAACGGATTAATGACATACCGAGGTACCACTGTATTTCTATTTAACTCATTGATCAGACGCTTTTATCCAAAGCGGCTTACACCAGAAGGAAGGGTTCTGATTTATGTGGGCATTTGTGCTCATGGCCTTCGCATTGTTAGCACAGTGCTCTACTTGCTTAGCTATAGAAGTTGGTTATGTCCATACACATTAGTGTGAAGCCATTGCATAGTATGACTTGTAATAACTCGAAAAGATGTAACAACTATTCATTATTATTATTTATTATTCTATTGTCCGAAAAGAGCACCAGTGTGTTTTTGTGATCCATTTTGGGTGACGTGTGTCTGTGACAGAATAACACGCAAAAGGGATTTGAGAAACACTCATTAATCAACAAATGATCAAGAGTATGAAATAACGAACTGCTTAATGTCATGTAGCTTTCCCTTTCCCTTAAATTTCTCTAAATTTATCTAATGAAAAATTGCTAAATTTTGTTGAGTTATTGCATAATGCGGTGTTATTACATAATGCGTTACAAGCATCGTTGATTATTATCTCATAATTATTTCTGGTATTCTCCCTGCCTCAGGACTCCTCCGTGACTACTTTGGGAATTACCATGTGGCATTTTACCTTGCTGGGGTCCCACCCATGGTGGGAGGGTTTGTGCTGTTCTTCGTTCCCCTCATCCACCTGCGGCTGCAAAGGGCTCGGAACCGCTCAGACGCGGACCAGATCTCGGACAAGATGTTGTCAAATCCCAGCCACTGCGCCAACGGGGACATGCTGCCTGGCTTTACCGACGTGGAGACGCACATCTGAACCAGGTCGCCATGGAAAGGTGGGCGGGCCATGGGACTTCACCTTTTAATCTTTGACCCTTGCCATTTGAATCTGGAATTACACTTTGAAAGACCGATTCCATGCTATAGGAAATGGGTCCAAACTTCCTAAACCTGACATGCAACGACCTGATCTTGTTGGTTTCAGCATTTTATTGCTCACTTAGTCTGGGAAGCATCAAGTCCTCTTGGCACTTTTCTAGATTAACCTTATTTTAAGATACACTTTCTTATAACCTTAACCTTAGTTAAGCTAAAATTTAGATAAAATGGCTTGACTATTGTGCTTTTTGCTTATTCATTTGAAAGATATCTGTTCTAATATGCAGATCATTGCTCAAATTTCTTATTCTTCTGTGTTTTCATTACAGATGGTGTATGATTTTAAGGAAAAAGACTTGATGACAATGTTAAAAATGTATATCTATTCTGTTGATCTTCTGTTGGATTCTTATTTGCTATGTACATTATGTAGGGGAGCCTGGGGGTAGGGGTGAGTGGGGTGAGTGGGGGTGAGTTCTTTGATAGGATACTGTAATCCTCCTGCATGACTTAGATTCCCCCAAACACCACTGATGTTTAGCAAATTTGTACAATTTTACTTTGAAAGGAATTTTTTCCCCCTTTTTGTTTTTTTTTCTACATTTTTATAAAAATTCTAATGAAAAAAAATCAAGAACTGTCCTCAGTCTCCCCTACGACTCCTTGGAAGGTCCTTGGCTTTCTCTATAGATATCATCCATTCATCGATTTCAGTGAGCCCAAAAAGGTTGGTGTAGTTGGTGCTAATTAATGCCAATTCATACTACAGTAGATACAATCTATGGCTGTTAGGAATTCTGTAGTTATTGTGTTAGTGTCTGGGTTAGTATGGTACACGGTCTATGGCTGCATGACGCTACAAACATTTCAAATATCGCTTTGGGAATTTTTTGTGATAAATATTGTGATATTTATAAAGCAAAAAGAAGCTGAAAATGTACCCAAAATAAACTACAGCCAAAATAGAACTTTGAATCACCCAATACAGTCTGTCAAATAAGTTGGAAGAACTACATTTTGTTTGCTTTTCTCCTTGTCATTCATTTTGGGAGATGAATTCTCATGAAGTACCACAAAAATGATTATGATTGGCTTGGAAAGCCGATGCAGAGCTCAGGGTAAAGCAGTGGAGATAAAATTTACATTGATTTTTTTAACATTTACAGGATAAAGAACCACTCATGACAACTGCATAGCTTGCTAAGTTTTCCTGTGACAGAATAAAAAATGTTTCAGCTAAATTTATTGATGATCCCAACTAGGCTTGGGTGGCGTTATTGTAACATGGTATACACTGTGTTTCGGATCTTTTGGGGGGTATTTAGATACTTCCCAAGTCGATCTCGACCTAGCCGACTATCGTGGGTGCTTGCGATTTCGATTGACATTGCATGTAATGCACATTCAATGTCACGAATCCTGCAGGTCAAGTCGGCGCCAATTAAACAGGAGCCAAAGTTAACAGGCTTATGCACCTAATCAAAACCCTCTTTTCCTTTTTTCCCCCCACAGGAATCCTGCTTACCCCCGGCACATGATTACATGCTAGACCCCTTCGTGTGGAATCAAGGCTCTCCCCACCGTACTAAGCATGTTTTCACATATCCTCGTTTGGAAGACCTTGGCGTGTAAGCCAGCAATCATACAACCTTGTTTCCCTCATAACCCACTAAACCTCATCGGACCTTGCATCGCAAAGAACTTCAAGGGCACCGTGTTGCACAGTCTAACCTCACGAGCTGCTGTTTATGGAGACGGGTAGGGGCCACACTGGCGTGGGCAGAAGGCTGGGGGCCATTGGCGAAGGCCGATGTTGGTCTCTGGACCTCAGAGAAATACAACAACAACAACAAAAAAGTTGTGTTCCATGTAAAGTTTGACTTTTCTGACACACTTGTGTTATGGGTCTACTTCACATGATTTATTTAAACTCTTTAATTGCCATCTCTGTTATAATGGTTAATTTCCTACGTGTGCTTCTGTGCGATTTTTAGCTTTTAACTGAGAGTCATGCTTAGGAAGAGAGTATGAATGAAAACAAACGAAATGCCGGAATCCCGACACAAGAATGCTTCCAGCTTGATTGAGTCTGTGTCATTTGGTTGTACAGAATTGTAGGATTGTTTCAATGCTTTTTCGCACTTTAAAAAAATATATATATATATATATGTGTATATATATGTATTTTAGGCCGATTTTGTTGTATTCATGGGTAAATTTATACCAAATCATTTTGCATTGCAGATTTTGTAAGAATATTCCAGTATTTTCACCTTAAATTTGCAAATTATGTCTTGTGAAATGAAGCATGGTATGTTCTTAAATGGTTCAGATTTTGAAAGGATTTTAGTGAAATGACCCTGCAGGGGGGGGGGGGGGGCGGGGGGGGGGGGGGGGGGGGGGGGGGGGGGGGGGGGGGGGGGGGGGGGGGGGG
>JAODLD010000002.1:2313054-2324865 GCA_026781065.1 Mormyrops boulengeri
CCCTGTGTTACCCTACAATACCACACCCCCCACTGACCCTTTCAAAAAATGGCCCCCCCCCCCCCCCCCCAATCCTGAATGACATAGCCAGGGGTTACGAGCAGGCAAATCAATGACAGGTCCTGCGCATGGGATGCGCAGCCATGGACATCAGCAAACCATTCCCAAAACACCAGACTGATTGTGGTAAACAGGCTCAGTGGCTCTTTATTTTTTCAGGCTAACATTACTTATCATCGAGCACTGGAGCCTGCAGATTGATGTTGTCTGCAATAAAGTTAGCTGGCTAATAGCCTTAATATTAAACAGGCAACATATCGGAATCATTGCAAATGTATTTCCATTTGTTCTACATGGACATGAACTTATCCATGAACTTATCCATTTCCACATTAATATTAATCAGTCAGAATCAGAATTCACTTCATTCGCCATGTACCAGGAACTTGTTTTGGCAGTATTGGTGCTTACATTCACAGATAACATAGAAGAACAAAACATAAATTAAGCACAGATAAGTAGTAATAAAATATAATAATAATAATAATGATAATAATAAGATGATGATGACGATGATGATGACAATAACGATGACGACTACGATGATGACTGATGATGATGACAGTGATGAAGATGATGACGATGATTTGGTTTCAGCACATAGATTTGAGGTCGTTTATCCAACCTTTTTCCGGTGTCTAAGGTTGTGCACATAGACATGTATTATACCCTTTTACATTCATAACTACACAACTGCATCTAAGCAGTTCATCAACCAAGCTGCCCACTGTTTCCACCATATTGTAAAATGTATCACTGTCTTCAATATGTAAAATGTAGCCCTTGTGTTCAATAATGGCAAGACATCTGAGCTAACTGAACACCTTTCAGTCACACTGAGTATCACCCGGTGAAATATGAGCCGGTTTAGAATGAGATCATAGTCATGGCCCCAAATAGCTCTGTAGTCATTCTGTGTGAGACATGCAGCCATGTACTGATGACAATAGGCTCATTTGCTGGGGGGACATTAGGAACTGCTGCAGAAAACAAACAGAATTCTTCCAAAATCACTGCAGAGACTAACTTAGGGCAGTGTTTCTGAACCTGGACCTTGAAGCCCGCCAGACGGTCCACGTTTTTGCTCCCTGCCAGACAGACACACTTGTGATCCCTACTGGGAGCTGGGAGGGAGCACAAACGTGGACCGTCTGGAGGTCCCTGAGGATCGGGTTGAGAAACACTGCCTTAGGGCAATGTTTCCCGCATGTAGATGACATCCTTCAGTAACACTCCGGGTTTTGTTAACAAAAATACCAGAGGTATGTGAACATTGGTCTATATACTGACCTACAGATGCAATTTTAACTGCTGATGTCACCTCCTGGCATTCAGTTGCTAGGATGCAAATACAAACAATCAGAAGAAAACGGCTGTGAAAACATAATGAAAAGACACTGGTACAAAGACAGCAATGACGATAATGAAAAGTCAGGCCTGTAGATGTCTAGTCCTGCACAATTATTTTACTTCCTTGCATGTTGAGACAGATTTATCCATTTTCTGCATCCTGCTTTTTCAATAATTAATTGGTGCATTTATATTTGCTTAATTATTATTATCTTCATCTTCATTATCTTTATGTTATGTTTTACTAAATACTCATGTCATTATTTCCTTTATTAAAATGGCAGATACAGCTTTTCCAATCCATAGTTTATTCAATTAATTGATCACCTACATGTTTTAAAATATGCATGGTTTTTAAATGCCGGGACACCTCTCTTGAATTAAGGGATCAACAGATGATAATCCGTAAGTACAAATGAATGACATATTAGGACATAATCAGGGCCAGTTGATCCTAAAGGTGACAAACACAGCCGCTTACGACGCCAACTTTAAAGGTGATGCTGACCGGCCTAGGCAAATTCATTTAGCCTCGGACGATAGGTGCTGGGCTGATGCTCGCCCTGGGCACGTTGCAGGAATTAATCGCTTAATTCTCTTATTATAACTCCTCTACAATTACAGTATGTTTATGCTGAAAGTCTTGTGAAATCCTTATTTCTTTAGTGGGTATTTTGACTTATGTTTTGCCTTTTACAGTATACAGTAATGGCGAAAAGTGTGGAAACACCTAGCATTTTTGGCATTACACTATAAAAATTACTACATGAATATTGGCGGTAATGTTTATAAACAATCAAAGAGTGTTTACAAATATCATACACTGGATGATTAAATAAGTAACATTTAGGCCACTAGCATATATATTACTACCCTGCAATTACTGTTTGTACTGATGCGGGAATCAAAGAGGCACTTAAGGCCTAAGATTTGTGTAGCTGGATGTGTGAAAAGGATACAACCATTGTGTAACAGGAGCTCTGACATAAACGGCTCTGATAGTACAGCATGAATTACAGGTTGAGATCAGCTCTTAGAACACAATATAGATGTATAGGTTTTACAGTAAGATGAATGTTTTGCCAGGAGGCCGATGTCCCCTACCCCCCTTAGAGACTGTGTACTGGGGGGCTCAGCTCACCCACACTTCCTGGGTGGCAGGGATGAAGGGCTTTGCCTATTATTATTATTATTATTATTATTATTATTATTATTATTATTATTATTGGTTGTAGTAGTAGTATTGTATTGTGTCATTTGTACAGTATCGTGTCTTGTGGCTTTTGTATATCTACAGTGATGTCACTTTTTGTGCACGCTGCTGTAACTTTTGGAATTTCCTTTGGGATCAATAAAGTACTACTACTCCTTCCCGTACCAAGAGCTTTGACTGACGATGGCTACTGTTAATCTGACATTAATCACAAGAAACCACTAGGACACAGCTGCTTGTGACTTCGATTATATAATTGCGAATACATAATCCGAATTAGATGCAGTCGCAAACCTCAAGACCAGCACTGTGTGTGAATATATTCTGTGTCCCATATTGTAAGACGCCCAGCATTTACTCTTGTTCAGGCCATGCCAAACAGCCACTCTATCTTCAGGGTACAATTTCAGGGTACCGGACAGGCCCATATTAAACCAAGCTTTGTGTTTGTAGCAACCTATGAACCAAGACGCTAGACATGTAGTGAATGACTGTTTTTGTTTATTAGCAAATGATACTACTCAAACTTTTCAGCATGTTATTAATCAACAGACAATGAACAGACAAATTAGGCCCCTGAAAGCACATGGTGTACAGCAGCCTGATGTGACCTCGGTAGTAAATATGTGATTAGCAAGACATGGGAATGTCAAGACCCATCTCTATGAGCAGTTGTAACAAAGCCACCTTTTTTAGGGTTTGCCTCATACGTAAGGACTTGTGAATAGTGCCTAGCTGTACTCATTTGAAAAGAACACCCCCTAGTGGAGAGAAACACAACAGACCGCACAACGCACACACGTTCATCATCCATCTTCCAACTGTTTATTTTAATCAGGGTCACAGGAGGTGTTGGAGCCTATCCATCTTTGTCGGCCCCAGTCCAGCACAAGGCATACGCATCACACATTATGGGTATGTTGCAGCTGCGAGCTCACCACAGTGTATGTCTTCGGAGTTACATTATTTTTGCCTGTTTTGATTAAGTAAGATGGTAAAGATCTGCGAACGACTTCTCGTTTCCAGTTTCCTCAGGTTTCTCATTGCCAAAGAAGAGCTAAAAGCCTCCTTTAAGCACAGGATCTATTTTAAGTAAACAAAACATCATATTATTTGTCTTGACGAAAGACTAGGAGGCACGTTGAGGTAGAAGCGACTCTGGGTTTCAGTGACGTACAGCTGACTCGGTATGTCTCACATACGAATCTCATTCAGCCACAAGTCCCAGCTCACATGAATGTAAAAACACATCTATAGCCTACTATATGTACAAAAGAAAGCCAGCAATTTCCGTATGGTTTTTACTAACGGAAATGTTCTTCGTGAACCAAGAAATTTACTCCGCAACTGTTCTGCTGTATTTATTTACATGCTCATTTCCGGATTAAATGTATTTTAAGAATACGTTTATTTTAAGATTTAACCATCTATCCCCCAAACTGGTACTGCGTTTCTTGAATCTGCTAAACGTTATGGATATTTATGGGTGACCAAAAATTCCAAGTTCTCAGCAAAGACCCACAATTCAAACTTTGATACGGGGCACAGTATCAATTTGCATGTAAGATGGAGCGATCGATCTATGGCTATTTATTCCAGGTGTCATCGGGTGACATAATTCGTCTCTCAAATACCACGTTTCCAGTTATTGTTACCATTCTATATGCCATAAGCGCTCAGCCGAAAGCAAGGATGTGGCGAACGTGTCAAAGGAAGCACAGGTCACAAGAGGAGACACCCAGGATGGGATACCATTCACACATAAAGGCAGGGCCAGTTATTGAGTTGATCGCTCTATTAACAAGATTTGCTCAATCTAAAATGTTTGTGTCGCCAGCTCACAGTGTTTTGTTCTTGACACATTCTTGACACCGTTCCCCTCCCCTCACACCATAACACCACAGCGCCCCCCCATGTGAGACAAAGTGAACTTGGCTGGCAACTTAAGTCGGCGTCACCTCAGAAGTTGGCACCCCGCATTACGTAGCTGTTCTGTGTTACACAACAGCGGGTTCGAGTAGTTCTACGGGTGCCCTACATCAAGTACCCGTTTTGTGCCAGCACAGCAGAGGGCGCTAGAACTTCTAGGAGAGCCAAGTACATCAAGTAGCTGTTCAGTGGCAGCACAGCAGAGGGCGCTAGAACTTATAGAGATTCCCCATATCACATAACTGTTCTGTCTGCATGAAGCCTTCGAGTGACGCTGACGCAGAGAGCCATTTTCACTTCGGGTATTTCTCTGTAATAAAGACACAAAGATTGTACTTGTGGTCTTGGCAAGGCTGTTCTTGCTAAGTTGCCTCTCAAGAACGAACTTGGGGTGCGATGAATCATGCGATTGGTCTGGCAAGGATGCAACAGATGTATCCTCGATATATGGGGCTGGGCAAGAACGACGTCGAGGGATTTTTACCATCCTCTGTACTTCTGTTCTTAGTATTGGAGCTTCTCCTTGGCAATGGAAGACGATACATAACAGGGACACTAGAACACAAGTACGGTCAAGTGCGCATATTGAGAAACACCCCTTGTCTAAGACGCTGTGTGTCACTTGCAGTTGAAATGGACTGGCTCAGTCAGCCCCCCGCAGAAGTTGGAGGCCACGGCAGTATAGGATTGGCCGTAAAGCAGACAGACCAATTCATGTAACCTATAAGAGAAAACCATGGATGGACTGAGATTAAAAATAGGCATTGCTTCAATGATCATTTTTTGCTGAGTAAAAACTTTGTGTATGGGGGGTGGTCCCCCACAACAAATCTGAGAGGAAACCCTCACAAAAAAGGAGGAATGTGTTAAATCCACACACACAATACCAGGGACCAGTAATAACCACCCGCATCGATTATATTACAATATAGGAAGTACAGATTAAATCACTTTAGTGTACATTGTTGATGTGCTGACTTATCATTGCTGACATCCTCATGCTCGTCGCAGTTACTTAAGACACCTAAACTGTCTTTCGGCAATCAGACATACATTCCGGGAACAGCTGTTAAAATGACGCTGCCTGTAAACAAATTTGATTCCCGTCAGCTGTTCATTATGTCTCCTGCACCGGTCCACGCATTAAATTCCCCATAAAGTCTTAAACTGAAAATATTCATCTTTGTTTGACTCCATCCAACAGGCTCGATTATATCAAGCGCGCCTCCCAGTAAAAGCACACATTCGATTAGGCTGTAATGATGGTTGTAATGCTGTACTCCACAAAAATATTAAATTGACACAATAACACTAGGTCGGGAAAAAATGAGGTTGGCTTTTTTGCAAAACAGAAGATTTTAGCCATGAGTACACTAGCGGAAAACAGTCTCTTACGTCAAAGATGCAACATCTTTTTAGTTGATTTGCTTTGCCTATTGCGCCAAACATAAATACCGCAGTTTTCCACTAGAGGGAGCAAGAAATCAAATTTACCGGGAAAACATATGTTGATTCATGGCTATTTTTGTATCCAAATATCTTTTAAAATCGGATTTTCGAAGTGTGAGCTATACCAAGTCATAGCAAGGGCAGCGGTGGCTGCGGGCAGTGGTAGCTTAATGGCTAGGGAAGCGCACTTGTAATTGAAAGATTGTTGGTTTGAATCCTTGACCAGCAAGGTACCACTCCCGGGCACTGAATTAGCTGCCCCCTGCGATGTCACATATGGGTTAAATGCAGAGGGCACATTTCACACTGTGTGCTGTGGCGTGTCAACAATGAGCACTGATCTCTAAATTCCAGCAATATGCTGCAAGAATTTTTGCAAATTTTACTCCGTGCTCAAATACGACACAGAATGTGCTTGGTGAGGAAATACTTAAATTAGCTTGTCATGTCTTTAGTCTGTGATAGACAAGAAAGAAAAGCTGAGCTTGACTACCACTGCTGTCTTTTATATCCCAAACAATGCTCTTCAGCCAAAGGTGATAAGGCATTCATATCTGAAGGAAATCTGAGGGCAGGTCATACTAGTCGTAATTCTCCTGCATATTTGATCTTGACCTTACCCCTGTTATGAAATACACATAAAATAGAAAATGAATGTTTTATTTCTGTAGTCACACCGTTTCATTTTTGAGCAAAGACAATGGCACCAGTGTTGGGAAACCCATTAGGTGACATCAGTGGCTACCTAGGGCGCCATCTTCAGGCAGAGTGCTGATATAGCAAGGCAATTTCACTTTGTCTAGGAGGCTGATGACGGAGGAAGCTTGCCTAGGCCATTATCTGGGCTTTGGCTGGTACTGAAGTCACAGTATCGGGGGCACGATGGGGGGGGGAAGTTAAGACAGGGTGTGAGAGGGGCCCTAAGAAATTTGGAGCATAATCGGTGTGACTTGGAGGCCTAATAAATTTGATATGTTTTAAATGGTGGCATTTTGTAATCCTGGTGACAAGGTGTAAGGTGAATTTTACTCTCTCCTACGCCATTGTCCGTGACACATCCTCATGACACCACTTAGCTTTCAACCATTCCCTTCAACAGATTTGATCTTACCATGCAGAATATATTCAAACAAGGGTTTGATTCTCCTGCACTGCACATGGTCCATTAATCGGGAAGCGGGATGCATTGTATTATATGCTGTAGAATGTAGTAATTTAAGTCATTAAAAATATCAAAACTTTCATGAAAATGCCCCACTATGAAACAGGATAGATTCTCTTTTGTAAAATGATTTGTATATTAAGACAGGGTGTGAGGCAGGAACGAGGACTTTCATCAGACAAAACAATATCAGCAAAGCATAATGTAAGGGTTTAGCAGAAGTTATGTTATTGTTTCTGAAGAAATTTCTAAAGTATCTGAGTAAAACAAAACAAACTTGCCTGCTTTTTATTATACATTTTTAAAATGCTGTAATACATGTCCAGCCATTAAACAGCAATGCCAGGATTCTATGCTCTTGGATCAATGGAGAAGAACCAGGCTTCCACAAGATCTTCATTCCACCAGCGTTTGCTATAGGCCCTTTGGTGCAGTAGATATGGTTCCTGGACCACAGCACACAGTATCTCCTTTGGGACCCTGTGTTCTGATAAAACAACACTAGCCTGCCCTTGGCATCTCATGCTAAAAAGCCTCCGTGGAGAGATACTCTAGATTCCCAGAATACATGCTTCTTAAAATAGAAATGTATTGATTCGAGCCATCTGTGCATAGGCAAACAGCTGCGTGACACAATTACACGCGAGGGCTCATGCGTGAACGCGAAGCGTCGCCGTAATTCCCTAAACCTGTTTCTGTGCAGGCCAGAAATGCTGATTTATCTCTCATAAAATGGACCAGCTTGGTGACTAAGGTAGAGGGAATAAAGCTGTCAGTCCCTGACAAGTGATAGCACTTTATAATCAAATAAAGCCAAATATGTCCACTGCCACAATTCGAGATGGGGAAACAATTTCACATCTTGCTGTGGTGTGTAGAAGGGCGTCGGGAGGTGCCTTATGCTTTTGCACTCAGCCCATTTAGACAGATGGTTACCCATTTTTAATCACTTGATTAAAAAAAAACTTTCTCTAACTTACAGGCTGATGCAGACAGGTTGCAAAATGCTCTTACTGTAGAACTAGCAGCAATCTTGAAGAGAGAAGAGTGATGTCATGGTCGCTAGATTAATGTAACAAAAACACTGTATTCTCATGCCGATCCTAATTACCCATAATTACTCAGAAACTATATTTTGATTAGCAGGGGGTTCAGAGCAATGTCTTATAATATATGGGTCTTCAGACACCTTGCTCTTTAAACAAAATTGTCAAAACAACAAAAATATCATTGTCATGTTTCTGTCTTTCCATTTTTAGTAACTGTTTATGCAGTGAACCTGACTATCCCAGGAAAGAGAATGGACAAGGCAAACTTTGAAGGGGACGTCCTCTATCATATACACTAAGGACAATGCAGAGTCACTGATTTATCTGAAGAGCATGTCGCTGGAAGGAGGAAATGCATCCTCAACTCAAGGAGAACATGCAGACTCCATTGTGGTTGGATTTGAACCCTCATTATTGCGGCTGAGGTGACTCCACTCTCTGAGGCATTGTTCTGTCTTCTGCTTTGCTTCCTGGAGGCCAACCATTCTGACTTTTCACTGAAGACCACCAAGGACTTTTGAGTAAGAAATAACAAAGCTATTCTGGTACAACAGGCTAGTAACATTTATTGTATAACATGCAGGACAATCCAAGTATGTGCTGTTGTACAAATGTGCAAGGAATGTCTAAACTCGGTGAACCCACCACATAATAAGTCATTGTTATTAGGGGGAAAAAAATCTGGATTTATATGTTAGAGTAAAAAAATGATGTCCAGTCTTGCAGTGACCAAACCTCTCACTTACTGATTTATGAAATGTTCAGTACCTCAATCACATTCCAGACCTGAGCACACAAATCAGAAACCAGTGTTGGTCACGGATGTTCGGTGGCACTTTTCCTGTTGACCCTGATGGCAGTTCAGTGTCTTGCACTGCCACTAATGCTACAGAAATGTAGATAGTCCTGCACTTGGGTGGCCTTCATGAGGAGACCTTCTGACTGGAAACATTCCCAGCTTTGTTATACCAAGCAACCTTCAAGTCAACTATGCCCAGGCGGAATTTCTCATATGCTTAAAATTCGTCTTTAAAACATTCACAGTTAAATCATTCAGTATATGGGAATCCATTTGACAAAAACAGGGCCACGATAACCATAAACTACTGCAAATGATGAATTTTAAATACATTACAGCTCATTTACTTGCTTTGCTGATGCTGTAGTACCAAATGGGTTCTGATTTTTGATACATAATTATAATTCAGGATAAGTGTCTGGTGAATAGCACCACAGCACATGTCGCAGCTGGTACATCACATTACGTTCGCAGCCCTACTCTCTATACCACCTGCCGTACACTATGGGTGACATACTGCAAATGTACTTTAAATCATTTATCGAACATTTTCTTTCCATGTTCTGTAACCGGTTGTCCTTTTCAGGGTCATGGGCAGGGGGGGGGGGGATGTGTCTGGAAAGTATCCTGGAAGCTACAGGCACAAGGCAGGGAACAACTCAGAATGGGGCACCAACCCCTTGCAGGGCACACTCACACGCTATTCAGATCTATGGACAATTTGGTAACCCCAATTAAACTTGGCATGTTTTTGGACTGGGGCGGGGGTGGGCAGAAAACAGGAGTACCTGGAGAAAATCCCACGACAACATGCAGACTCCACACACATAGAGCCACAGCAGAGACTCGAAGCCGGGTCCCAGATGTGGGAGGCAACGGTGCTAAGAACCGCACCTCCTTGTCACCCCATTTATCAGAATGACGCAAAGAAAGACGGCTGCTGATTTGCATCTCGAAATGCTCGTCTTATTTTCGAGAGCATCATTTCGGCAACAGCGAACGTCACTATATAGGACTGCATATGCAACATGTATTGGGACAATCACAATATCTGAATGGTTCCCAT
This sequence comes from Mormyrops boulengeri, assembly GCA_026781065.1. Lineage (NCBI taxonomy): Eukaryota > Metazoa > Chordata > Actinopteri > Osteoglossiformes > Mormyridae > Mormyrops > Mormyrops boulengeri. The sequence goes on from JAODLD010000002.1 coordinate 2,323,132, forward strand.
AACATGGGTGGAAATTCTATGCTAGCTCTCTTCAGAAACATCATTTTGGCCGTCACTCATTCTACTGATAAGACAGGCTCCCCATTTCTCTCCCACTATACAATAAATTGAATTTTTTTTTTGCTATGTACATATAGTTCAGATTTTTTTTTAATATAAACCAAAAAATATGCATGAATGTAATACATAGTTGAGGGAAGCAATATGGTATCATTTAAAAATAATTACTTTAAAAATGCATTTAGTAGTTTTGATATCACCACATTCAGTGAATATTTAAATGAAGTAAAAAAAAAATTGAATAACTGAAAAGCTTTCTCCTTTACTTCTAAGCACTAGAAAGTTCCGGTTGACGGGGAATGACATTATCACTCGCGGGCGGTGCTTCCATTCTTAGACGCTTCTGGGCTCGTGCTGATGCCGGTTGGCACTTTCTGAACAGCTGTTCGTCTCGACCTCCGGGCTGCTTACGCGCCGACAGGTTCACAGTCTGTTGGCATCCTGCGTTCCGCGTGCTGTCAGTAGAGGGCGTCCTCATACAGGTCTGTGCGGAGGCAGAACAGTATCCCACCCCCCAGCATGAAGATGGTAGCGCCCCAACCCAGGCCGTAGCCCCAGTTAAACTCATGGTAGGTTTGAAGGACCTTCCCATCGATGAACTTGATGGGGTAGAGGACCAGTGCACAAGCCTGCAGGACCACTGCAACCAAGCAAAACAAAAGAGACAAAGAATTACTACGGATGCTTTTCCTTTTGGTATTTATCATTTTTTTACCTAAGAAAGAAACAACCAGACAAGCATAATGAAATTAATTTCTACACAGTGCGATTTATGCCTAAGGCTACATCCAAATGCCATTTCAAATTTCAGTTAACAGCTTGTCTGCAGTGAATATCACAAGACCAACAATTCTGCCTTAATAACAGAGACCCATGAGTTTTCCGTTTTAACGTCCGCTTTGGTGGCATAATTCATTTGGAAACACCTCACTCTGAGTCCCCCAGAAAGCCATGTTAAGCCTCTCATAAAAATGTCAGTACCGCATGAACAGGGATCTTTATTCTGGCACACTTCTTTATGCCCTACAATGTTATAATAAAAACAATTATTTTAAAAATGTAAAGAAAAAGGGACTGGCCCTTATCACCATTATGACCCTCCAGAAAAATACCGGAAAAGTCTGAAGACAGTTTGTAAACAATGTTTAGAAGTAATGCTCTACTGAAAGATCCTTTGCCATAGAAACAAGGGGTTGCGGGTCACATGCATCAAAGCAGGCGATGTGTCTCAACACGCTGTGATCTATTTCTGTGTTTCCGTGGAGATCTCGGCACAGGAGTGCCACAGTGACTGCAGGATTTAATTCCACATAATAAAACTTAACAAAACATGATGATCTGTGAGAACCAGGGGACTGAGGTGTTTACAGGGAACCAGGAAAAATGCGCAGGCTGCAGCTGCCTGGGTCTCATCGCAAGGTTAAGAGCTGAAGCCGACCCGGGCGCTTGGGATAGATCACACTCCCCAAGAGCCCCCTTTGGTTTGGACTCAGCCAGCTGTGTTTTTGGGGGCAATAACATGAGACTTAGGCGCCCAGTGGGCCAGTGAAGGGGGGGCCCGGCATTCAGAAGCTGTGTGTACAGTATCAGGACCGCAGCGGGGAGATCGGAAGCGCGTGGGGGAGGGAAGGGGGGGGGGGGGGGGGGGGGGGGGGGGGGGGGGGGGGGGGGGGG
>JAODLD010000002.1:2341687-2352534 GCA_026781065.1 Mormyrops boulengeri
AAAGACCTCGGTGTGTATGTTGATGCTTCCATGTCCCACTCTCGCCAGTGTGGGGAAGCAATAAAAAAGGCCAATAGCATCTCTAGGTGTGTGGAGTTTAAGTCTAAGGGTTTGCTACGATTATATAATTCCTTGGTAAGATCCCAACTAGAATATTGTGTGCAGGTTTGGTCACCATACCTTAACCCTTTAAGTGGCACATGCAGAAAAAGGCATTGGAAATATTTTTTTTTATCATTTCTGAGGTAAAACACTGAAAAATGTAGTTTATGTATTACAAAGGTATACCAAACGGTAGTCTACCATTTGGTGGAGCAGACAGTTAAAGGGTTAAAAAGGACATTGCTGCCTTGGAAAGGGTGCAATGTAGGGCTACGAGAATGATTCCTGGTCTTAGAGGAATGTCTTTTGAGGACAGGTTAGCTGAGCTGAATTTGTTCAGCCTCGCGCAAAGGAGACTAAGGGGGGACAAGATCCAGGTATATAAGATTCTAACAGGTCTGGATGCTGTTCAGCCAAATGGCTACTTCAATATTAGTTTAAATACCATAGGTGGCCATAGGTGGAAATTAGCGGGAAAACATTTTAAACTGAATTTGAGGAAACACTTCTTTACAAAGCTTGTAGTTAGAGTATGGAATAGTCTTCTTGCTAGTGTAGCGCAAGCTAAAACCCTGGGTTCCTTTAAATCAGAGCTAGATAAGATTTTAACAGCTCTGAGCTATTAGTTAAGTTCTCCCCAAATGAGCTTTATGGGCCGAATGGCCTCCTCTTGTTTGTAAATTTCTTATGTTCTTATGTTCAAACTTCTAACTGTTGATCCTGGCCTGAGTTGCAGGGGAGCCTGCAGCCTGTCCCAGCAACATATATAGGTCACAAGGCTGGGGTACACCCTGGACAGGATGCCAGTCCATTGCAAGGCACATAAGTTCATATTTTTCCAGAATATCAGTTGCATAGGATGAATAACAACTGTTTTAAAGAGTATGCAGCTAAATAGAATGTAGATACAGAGTTGTGTTCTGCACAAGGGCCAGTCTACGAAGTGTGAATTGGTGTAAATTAAATTTGTCAAATCTCATCAATGCCGTTGGCAGATGTAACATCGTTAGGCATCAAAATTTGTGTGCTATAATAAGATTACGTGGACAGCATGGGAGCATGGGAAGGGTGAAAAAATGTCACACCACCTTTTAATAAGGCCAGCTCTCCCTGGATCGGGAGGCTGATGCATTATAGATCATGTTTAGACTGTAATGACTGTAATTGTCATTATTTGTCACCTCTTTGAGCTTCCTGTGACCCGGGACCCAGTTGGCTGATGGATTCTGTGAGAAGACAGAAGTCAGAATGAATCAGTATTGCAAGAAGAAGAGAAATTAGAGACAGGAACACTGCAGATCAACCGCCCAGAAATGACCAGCACTTACCCAGAAATCATGTCACAGCTAGATTCTAACAGGCAAGAGCAACAAACACAACCTCTTCTGGCTCATGGTAGAAATGGAAAACTGGAAATGTGAACAATTTTGAATAGGCTGGGAGCCAGAGAGCAGGGAGCTGATGTGGGTGAGTGTGGATAGGATGACTACGATCAGACACCCGGGCCTCATGGCATTCTGGGAAGGCAAGCTGTCAATTTGAATCATACTTTGACCCAAATGGATAAGAAATCATTTACATAAATGAATGAAGGTTGTGTGAGCTTATGAATGGTCTACATGGAAGAACGAATCAGAATGCTGTAGGATACATGGGGAAAATGACATGTACTCACATTTTTAATGCATGCAATTTCTTGAGAATTGAGAATTGAGATGAGGTTACAGCTTTGGGTTCATAAAAAAGGTTGTTAGGTAATGAACTGACCTCCTGCAGAATAACTCAGGTCAGATCAATTTCCTGACCTAATTCTAACGAGCACATAGCGCAGTGGTAAAGAATGGGGACTTTCCCCAGTCCCAAGAGGGACACTGCGGTGACATCATTTAGCAAAGTTAACTGTAATATTAAATGCATAAACAGCTTTTTTTGTACTAAAAAAAGTTCCAATTAATGGTCAAATCAAAGCTTGCCCACTAAAGTCATGAGAACCATAATGAATTCCCAGAAATATACATTTCTAGGATTATATTCCTGAAGTGAATAATTAAAGTAAAACCTCATAATTTACTGTTGATCAGACCTTGGTCCAGAAGTAAGGAACTTTTAAAATGATTTGCAATATCGTTGCAACCACACCTGGAAACATCAGCTTTCTTATTTGATCTGATACAACGATAATTAAACATAATTTAGCAAATTGATCTAATATAGAAGCAATGGTCCTTTTTGAGAGAAATATTAATAACTCTATGTCTCTTCATCCGACCCGTCTTGCACATCATACAAAGAATAATTTGTCATGATTTTAACCAAATTTATTATAGAACTGTGCTGTCAAATTAATTCTAGCATAACCCTGCCCACAGCAGTCAAAGTGAAAGAAATGAACATAAAACCAATTCTGAATAGGCTGGGAGCCAGAGAGCAGGGAGCTTCTACTATAGATGAGTGTGGATAGGGTGACTACGATCAGACACCTGGGAAGGGGGTCAGAGAGAAGCCGTCTCTGATTATAAATTCCAGGCAGATTAGACAATCAGACAGGCTCTTTCTGAAGGAGGCCGTCAGTTATGTCCTACAGCATTTACTTACCACAGCCATAAACAGCATCCCTGGAATGAGCAGTACAACAGCAGTGGGCGCAGGGCAGAGTTTCTTCTCTATGTACCAATATCTATGTACCTATATCTATGTACCTATATCTATACTTTTATCTATAAGCCTACATTTATATATACTGTATATTTTCATAAGCACTGAATCTGCCAAGAGGCAACAAAGCTGACTTGATTGCATTAAAAGAGACACATAAAACATGAAAATAGAAACACTTGCATATACTGTATGTACATTGACATTCAGTTAATTATTATCTTGTGCGTGTGTTCTGTGACTTGGTGCTTCCAAATTTTCCCATCTATTGTTATATGTGTTGCTTTGTTCATTGTCAGACATGTGCACTGTATTCCTCATAGCAATTTGACTAATCAGTTGGTAACACACATGCAATTATGTAATATTTTCTTCCCATTAGATTGGAATAGGACACTGTTGATCCACATGGGGAAACTCTTCATATCTACCCCATCTTGTTCTCCATGAGACAGACAGATAATGGGGAACCAAAGCAAAGAGCAGCTAGCTGCAGTGACACCCAAAGAGCTGAGGGTGACAGGCCAAGCTCACAGGCCCAAGGATTTCTGATAATTCTACTAAGGCTGGGTTCAAACCAAGGGCCTTCCAACCAGGAGCACAGTGGCTTAGCCCACTGAGCCACACACATCCGGCAAAAGAGACCGGCAAACACACATAGCTGGTCATTAATACACACTCTAAATTAGGGTTCAGGTGCAGTGTTGCATGACAACCTTTGTAGTCTGATACTTGCCACATATTGGCAGACAAGTCACCATATGTTCTAAAAAGCAACACTATTATAATAAGCTGGTCACTACATAAACTTATTGGCTTTGTGTTAAAATACCACATGATTAAAGAGAGGTTGATGTGAAAAGGGACCTTATTGAAGTTTTTGGAGAGCAACCAGTTGCTTTGCCTTAAAAGATCAGCAGGTTTTTGGCCAGACCTCAGATTTCCAGTCACTGGAAATTTACAAATGTTGCTCTTACCTTACACCAACGGTTCTCTAATCACATGTACAATCTATAAATCTATAAATAGTACTACCATATGATTATTTGACCCATTTTAATGTGATTTTCAAAAGCAGTTGGATAAGAAAAATAATATTAATTATTAGTGTTATTGAAACGTCACTGCTAGAAAGTAAAAAAAAATAGGATTCCTGATGTGCCGTTGCAGTCAGTATCAATTATGATCTATTTAGCATTTAGGCCTATTTAATATTTTGTTAAATTAACTAATTTTCTCTTACGAGTACTTTAGTTAATCGTCTTTCTGTACAAAGGGAAATATTCTGACTAAATAACCAGTCGATAGAATTGAACCAGTGTATGTGTGCGAGTATGTTTCATATAGTATAGTACCCAATCAACTAGTTTATACTTGTTTCTAAGCTTATTTATCTTAGAGTTAAATAGGGGGTTCTCTGGAACTAATAGTATTACGTCACCCATGCTCCTGCATGTGGAAATATGGATTTTTTTGAGAAGTTCCAGGTTAAACATTATCACAAGACACAAATCAGAACAAAATCTTTCCAGACAGGTTTCTGTCGTATATGAGGTGTTTAAAATCGAATATCATTGTAAAATAATTATTAACGAATGGATAAAGAAATAAGGACTCTGCAGAGTTCTGTAATGGGCTATTCCATGCACTGCTTATTCTGGGCAGATTCAATGGGCATAATGAGTTATTTGTTAAAGTTTTGATTTAATTATTTATTTTTATTATTGTTACGTCATTCGTTATTCGCCCATTATTCTCCGTCGAAGCTGCAGCACGCACCGCCGTTGAGGAGGGCGGTTTCCAAGCCGCCGGCGTTGGGACCCAGCGGCCGCGCCGACCACGCATGCAGAGGCTCCCAGGCTGAAGCGCAGACAAAGACACTGAGATCGTCTGGCTCTTCTGCAGCATCCACACCCTCCCAGATCAGGCGTTCCGGTGAGTACGCTAGACACATTACATCCAGCCGAAATGCAATTCGGGCGTAAAATTACTGCAAAACATCACCGATTTTAAGCGGTGTTAGAAATGCCAGTGAATTATTTTATGTCCTTGTGTAAGGTCATTCATTGCGGGAAGAAGAGGCTCCTATGGAGGAATGAACTATGTAATGGAGCAGGTGGTTAGAAATACGCGGCTTCCTATCCATCCAATTTACGGAACTTTTAAATGCCGCGTTCCTGTTATCTATATTTGAAAATCGGTTTTCAGAGCTACGGTCATTGGAATTTTTACAATAAGAAGAAATTAACTTTATTGACTGAAATGCATCACCGTTAGTGCTTGACAAGGTTGACACGTAGATCAATCTGCAGCCACAAGCCATTTTAAATGAGTTAATTCAGTGTGAGATACCTGAGTGTTTCTGTAGAACAGGAGCAGTGACTTTCGTCAGTCCAGCTAATGGAAGCTGTGCTTGTCACTGGTCCAGCCTTGAAATGCTGTAGCCCAGGCAAAGTGTCCCTGTGACACAAAAGAACAAGGTACAGCTGTTCTGCGTGTGTGAGGGGAAGCCTGTCCTTTGATTCCTCTGCCGGCTGTCATATCTCGAAGGTGGTCTTCTTTGGTAGGGTGCAGCAGGGCTATCTGCCTGAAACAATGGGATGTCAACCCCCCCTCCAGGGGCTGGGTCAGCGTGAATTACCCCTACCCAGAGGAGCAGATGGGCTTGAGAATCTCAACTCTTTCTGTCTCACTCCCTGCAATAACCCCCCCCCCCCAAAATGAGGGAAATCTCCATCACTAGGTGCAGTGTCAGCAAGATCACCTCCCACAAGACCCTGAAATCTTGCAAAACTAGGGGCTTGTGAATCTAAATGGCGATATGTGATCCATGTGAAAGTCAGGAGAGCCTTTGAACATGTAGGATATGCTGTAAATGACCGGCTTTGATTGCATCACTGATGGCTTGCTGAGCTCTTTTTGTCTTGAGAAAAATCTGCCTCCTGTAGCCAGATCCTATAGCTGAGTTTCCGAAGGTCTGATTTCCACCAGCTACGCCTGTGAGGTGGGCGTTCTCAGCACGTCGCTCATTGTGACTGAAAAAGCCGCCCTAAGTCCAAGGCTGCAGTCCTGGATGTTCCCCCAGGCTACCTTGGAAGGCACTGAATGTCGGATATGGCAGTCAGAGCGTTTCAAGCTGAGGAGCTGCACTGGAGTCTGGCGATATGTAGCTAAAATATGAACGCAAAAATAAGGCGTAGCTGTGTGTGCCGAGAAAAGGCTGAGTGGCGTGGTCTGGCTGTGTCTTGGAACCGTTTATCTGAAACTTGATTTTGTGTCAGCGATTAGCGGAGCACTGATGTGAGCTGTATCCAGTTTTCTCGCTCTGGCTCTTCAGTTCCCACCTCACTGCACTTCTGCACATAATCAAAAGATACTGTTCTTAGTATCAGGCCCAAGAAAGACAGGTAATACACTGGCAGTAATGTTTCTGGATTGTTCAATGAAAGAACCAACTTTACCTAACTGCATGGTTTTTGTTTTCATTTAATTATGACAGTTATCTGTGTTTTTGTTCTTTTGGGAGGAGAAGAGTGGAATAAACTCGGAAAAAGATAAAACGTGATGAAATGAACATAGATAACCAATTGAACCGGTGAGAATTATTTTTATATAGGAAGGCACAATTCAGCCAGATAAAGTTAGAGAATTCCATTGATCACAATAATCCACCAGTCTTAGACCTTAATCATACTTATCTTTGGGATATGACATTGTACGATTGTAAATCTCAGTGCACACACACTCAGTGCACACATTAATTAATAGGCAAATGTGGTCCCTAGTGCAGTGGCTTCCAGCTTTGATTCTGGAATCAGAATGTTCCTGCTGGTTTTCGTTTCAGCTCTTAATTAAGTATCCTTCACTAAGCTGCTGAATGGCTGAATACCGTCATTCTACTTATTTTAAAGTAAATCTTCAGCTCCATGTATTTTTTCCTATAAAGTAAAACTGAATACGTGTTTATCTAAACATGTTTCTGTTTCCTAAAACTTATCCCCTTTGAACATTTATCAAAATAAGTTTACGCCTGAAAAAAAAATTGCTGGTCGAACTGTTTTGATTGGCTTGAACCCTCCATTTGATGTCCTGATTGGAAACACGAAAAACTTCGCAGGAAACAAAACTAAACATATGCGTTACGTCTCTAGTACCAAGGTTCAAAACCACAGCATTACAGGACATTGTAGTTTTTTGGAGTCATGTGACTCGGCTGAGGGATTGTGGGACACCGCTTGGGGACTGCATTTGCATATCAGAATAGCAGTATGAAGGTAATCAATGGCCCAGTTTACTTATGCGCATATCCAGTCATAGACTGACAAAGATCCCAGAGACAGGATATTTAAAACACAAAATTCACTCCATACAGCTAAAGCAGATTTAGAAATAGCATATTAACTTGTGACACTTGGGCACTCTTAGGCTACTTGGTGATGTGATTTCTTTCTTCTTCTGAGAGCTTGAAAGTAGAATGCTACAAATTTTCAGCTGTTTTCTCAATCCAGACACGATGATAGGATGGCTTGCATATTATTTGGAATTTTAGCAATTCGGCCCTTAGTGTGGAAACGCCCCCTCTGCACAAGGAAAGCACTTACACAGGCATCACATTCCAGATGGTTTAAACTATTTCAGTATAGGTTCTGGTTCTGCAACTCTGCCAGGACCTCTTCGGTCGGGTTCTGGCATGGACCCATGTCAGCCCTTCAATCTGGGTCTGTAACTGATATCAGTTCTTTAGCTTCCTACCACGACTCCTAAATCATGAGCCTTAAAGGCACAGGACAGGAAAAGAAAACAGTCAGTGGTTGTGGGGAGGTGAGGAGGTGGGGAGGGGGGGTGTGTGCTTGTCTTTTTATCCTGATCCGCAGATTGTTCTGATGTCCAGAGTACAGTCCAAAGACTGTCCGGAGAATGTCCGCACATGTATGCCAGAGACTCAGACGCATTGGGCGAGTAAGAAAAAGACTTGTTTGTGTTTGAAAGGAGCAGATGTTTGTGAAGAGAGTCTGGCTTGGCTACTACTTTCCACAGCATACAGTGTCAGACTTTGCTCATTCTGCCTGGGGGGGGGACCCCCTATTCACTCTTTGTGACTGAAGACAGGGAAAATTAGATATCCAGTATTCTCAAAGAAAAATTTTAAATACGCTTTCATTGCTGTTACTGTTATTATAACTTTTGGTGATTAAAGGATTTGTAGATAAAGAGGGCTAAAATGGCAAGAAAATACTCTGGTTGCGGGAGTTGCCATCTTTTCTTCCGAGACACCATAAAAAAATTAATTCCTCACATTTCGACAAGGCTGGGATACAACTGGAGTAACACAGACATTATTATTTTATATATGCACCCTTTTTCCGTTTATACAGCTGGATATATACTGAAGCTTTCTGGGCTAAGTGCCTTTTCCTGAGATTTGCAATCCCCTTGCAACGGCATGACTGAAAATCCAGTTCCTTAAACATTAATCTATTTTCTGGCTATAATGCTGTCGATTTAACTCTGTACGAACCTCTGTAGTTACTTGAGTTGCTGACATAATGAAAGATGGACCTGTTTGTTCGATGCTAAACCCAACTGCAAATTGGCTGTTTTTAAGCAATTGCCACACTGAAAGTGCACTGCATAACATGTTTCGGTAATACAAATTTATTTATTTATTTAAACTCGGGACTGACAACTATATATCCTGTGCTATAATTCATTTACAGATGGCTGGGTTACTTGCATTGCTATTTCATAAATATAGTAGCATTAAGACAACAATCCTTCCATCATCAGTAGCAGAATCTAGGTTACCAAATCTACCAAGTCCACACAGGCTTCTGCTTTGGTCGGTTCACTTAATAACCATATTCTGCTACTGATAACAGCAGACAACAAAACACATATATCGCTCAGTCAAATGCCTTTTCTGCCTTGCGAGGTTTGCAGATCTACATATTTAACAGGCAATAAGACTGACTTTCTTTGCGGTTTATATGAAATGAACTCAATCGATACCAGGAGCTCTAACTGTAGGCAAGGGGCCAAACACACTTCATCTCAGGAAATCATATATTCCCCTGGAGGAAACACCCAATCCTCCTCTGTAGTGTCCATGAGCACCGGAAGGTTTTTTGAGCAGTGTTGGCATAGGTGTACAGAGAAATCTGACATGTGTATATATATTAAATGCTACTTAGATCTTGTTGTATGCCTTGGCCTTCAGATTGTTGGTCTGCAGCGGGTAGATCTCGCCGTGATACGTCTTTGTTTTCTTTAGTTTCAGCTGTTGTGAATGTTGGTGTTTGTCTAAAATGTTATTGTAGTAGCCAAGTAATCTGATATCCGGCCATATCGAGTTGTTTGGTTGGCTGGCTGAACAGTATTCTGGGACACTGTTACTGGGAGACATACTGAAATTGTTATATGAATTTGGTTATGTACCAAGGATAACTTTAAGATGATTTTTCTTTAAAAACATAAAAATTAAACAAACCTCTCACTTTATGATATTCTGTTTGTATTTTATTACTTGGATTGGCACGGTGGCACAATGGTCGCCTCACAGCTCTCAAAACTAGCGTTCAGTTCCCTGCCCCAGTTCCACGTATGTGGAATTGACATGTTCTCCCCGTGTCATGGTAGGATTTCCTCCAGGTACTCCGGTTTCCCCTTACAGTCCAAAAACATGCTAAGGTGCATTGGAGATTCCAAATTTCTCATAGGTGTGAGTGTGCCCTGCAATGGGTTGATGCCCCATCCTGGGTTGTTCCCTGCCTTGTGACTGTAGCCTCTGGCATAGGCTGCAGATCCTGCATAGGAGAAGTGGGTGAATATAAGTTGAATGGATGGATTTTGTTAATATATCCCTAAACTCTGTGGGATCACAGTGCCTGTGATCAGAAGGTCACCGGATTGAATGCCATTGTCAACAGAGTAGTTGCATCACTGTTGGGCACTTGAGCATCGTTCCTTAACCCCCAAAAATGCTTCAGGGGAGCTGACCCTGGGCTCCGATCTGATGTACCTTCATGTATGTGCATGTGTCTCATAGGAGAGCAAGATTCCAATGCACTTGTATCAATGGCAACAAACCTGGGGAACAACCCAGGATGGGGCACCGACCCATTGAAGGACACACTCACACACCATTAACGCACACAGACAGCATGTTCTTGGTCTGTGGGGGGAAAATGGAGCACCCAGAGGAAATCCCACAACGACACAGGGAGAACATGCAAACTCCACACACATGGAACACTGGTGGAGGCTCAAACTCTGGTCCCAGAAGAGTGAGGCAACAGTGGTAACCACTGCATCACTATGCCACCCCATCATAATAGTTATTCTTACCAAAAACAATAAGAACATGTCTGTTTCTTTGGCAGATTTGGACCAGCATTGACAGCAGCACAACCGCCGTAGGCGTCCCCTTCTCCTCTTGCCATGGACCAGGACTTCGGCCACTTTGACGAGCGGGACAAGGTATCCCGGACCCCCCGGGGGTCCCGTGCCAACGGGCTGCCCAGCCCCACGCATAGTGCTCATTGCAGCTTCTACCGGACGCGCACGCTGCAGGCGCTCACCAACGAGAAGAAGGCCAAGAAGGTGCGCTTCTACCGCAATGGCGATCGCTACTTCAAGGGCATCGTGTACGCGGTGGCCACCGACCGTTTCCGCACCTTCGACGCACTGCTCGCTGACTTGACACGCTCCCTCTCCGACCACATCAACCTGCCACAGGGGGTGCGCTTCATTTTCACCATCGATGGCTCCCGCAAGATCATGTCCATGGACGAGCTGGAGGAAGGTAAGTCGTTTGCGCTTGGGGTCTCCTGACAGCCTGCAAGGAGGGGGAGGGGTGGTCCTTCAACATTCCTGACTCCTAGGGCTCTAGATATTTCCCATGATTCCTTTTCATGAAGACTTTCAACAGAATTCTGCGATGAAAATGGTTTGGGTGGTGGGCCACCAGTTCCCCATGGAGGTCTCTATCTATACTACTAGTCCAGACTGAGGAGTTAAGAACATAAGAACATAAGAAATTTACAAATGAGAGGAGGCCATTCGGCCCATCAAGCTCGTTTGGGGAGAACTTA
>JAODLD010000002.1:2352634-2365083 GCA_026781065.1 Mormyrops boulengeri
TCATTTCCTTAGTAAACCACCTTGGTTACAGTTTCCTAGATTTAGATTTACTTGAAATAGGTATGAAGTCCTCTTGCGCTTGCAACAATGGCTTTTAAAATATTTCCGTGCCTCTCCCAGTTTTGCTGTTTAACTCAGTCCAGTTTACAGTTTCCAGTTTCAGTCTCATACCATTAAAGTTAGCCTTCCTCACACTGTATACTTTTGTTTTGGACTTTGCACTTCGGACACTAAAATGAACCTCAAATTTAACCATGTTGTGATCACTACCGTCCAGTGGTTCTAAAACCTCTAATTTTCCAATCCTACCCTGGTTATTATGGAAAACAAGATCAAGAAGGGCTTCTCCCCTAGTAGGGGTATTAACAAATTGAGTAAAAAAACAATCCTGTACTAATTCCACCATCTCAAGTTCATTTACAGAAGAGCCAGAGACTATGTCCCACTGTATCGCAGGTAAATTATAATCACCCATAACCACCACATCATTTTTATTACTCATAATTCCGATATCATCATATAACATTCTGCTTTCCTCTGAGTTTTTATTCTTCTCATCTATCTCCTGTCATTTTCTGGTTGCACAGTTTGTTTATACACACATATATGAAGTCATCTGGGCAGTTATTATGGGCAATAAATTGAACTGTGTTGAATTGAACACAGACCTGACATTGACCTAAGCTGAACATACAACTACAAATAAGACACAAAAACTTTACAGATCTATAGCAATACAGGTCTATAATAATGTTTTGCTGTATATACAACTCTTTAGGTAAGCTTGAGACTAAAGTCCTATTATTGGCTTCCATTTTGGCCCCATGACAAAAAGAGGCCTGTTTACGTAATTGAGTGCTTTGAAGGTAGTGCCAAATGACGTTCTCACTGAGAACCATAAAATGTTACATAGTGCTGATTGGCCTTAAATAAGAAACACATGCTTCCACTAACTACAGGTTCAAAAGAACATTAAGTGGGAGAATCCATATAGGATCAATGAGTTACAACTGACAGGTCAATGTATCTTCTAATAGAAAGGTATGCCAATTTAATTGGTTATCATTGTAAAGCTTGGCAGTTCGGTTAGTGACTAGATCTGTCAACGGGTCCAGTTCTAGTGCAATAATCCGTTTATGCTCTGGACGCCACTCTGCCCCATCGTAGGTGGGGGCTCACACGACAGGCTAAGAGCATCACCGGTACATTTGAACAGCACGTCATGCTAGCATGTAGCAGCAGGCCTGCGAAATCATGGAAACACTAAGACAAGTACCCTTTAGCAGCGGAACCAATTCGAACCCGCAGCCTCACAGCCACGAGGTGTAATGGCTGCCCGCAGAGTCGCTGAGCCACCCGGCTTTGTTTTAGCAGATGGGCTTCTCCCCGGCCATATTTTAGGGGGGGGATTAAAGTGAGGGGCTTTGAGCCAGAGGTCCCTGGCTGGCCCCTGGGCCAGGGCTGGCAGGATTTCTCCTGGAGGGTAAGGCCGTCGTGGAGTTCACCGAGTTCATGCCAGTCACGGCCATTACTGTGATTTTTTTTTAAAGAGTTTGGTTTTATAAATGACTGAAGTTATTAATGAATGCTTTACTAGTTTACGATTATTGTTGGTTGCCCATGTGATCTGTGTTTCTATGTTTTATACTTTATGAATTGTTTTTCTTTCATCAGAAATACAATGGTTTTATATGATTTTTTTTTAACAGACAGTGACTTGAAATTGCTTTTGCAGTCATGGGTGCCTGTAGCTGCACGCCTGTAGGCACTGTGTACACCCATAGCATTTAGACTTATTATTTGGCTAACGTCATTTTTTTTTTGCCACCTGATTCTGGGTAAAATATGAATCATGTGCGTTTTTTTTCCCCTCAGAATAAAGATTGCGATTTGCTCACACACATTATTGTGCAATACATTTCTCACTTTATGATTATTTTGCATTATATACTGTCATTATGAAGATGCATACCGATATTTCAGGCCGATATTAAAGCTTTATCGAAAATCAATGTTAGAGACATTGGAGTTAAAAACCCACAAAATACCGAGATAATTGGATTGAACGATCAAGCAATTTCCGTAGTGGAGGGCGAGGGATTTATTTGACTCATTCACCACTCATAAGGGAGCTACATGTGTATAATTCGTTATTAAATCTGACCCTTAGATCGACAAGTGGCTCAGAGGTAAGCTGGTTATCTATATCAGCGGTATTACACAAAAATATATCAGTTACGGGTATCGGTCAAAATGTCCACATCAGTGTGCCACTAGCAATATGATCTTCACTGAAATGGGACTCTCACATCTACTCTGCAGAACAAACAACTCATTTTCTAGTGCAAGAAATGCCAAACATACTGTAAACTTAAACACCTGTTTTTGTACCCCCTCTTTCTATCATGTCCTGTAAATACAATTCTGTAACAACAGACAGGTTGTGGGTCGGGGGGGGCGCTGACATAAAATCCTGCATGTGCCCCTTCTTGCAGCAGTGTTTTGTTCCAGTTAAACCAGCATTTTGTTTTTAGCATCCCAGCTTGAGGCTGGCCTGCTGGCTCAGGGGCTGCCACTGTAGCCTCTCACCTCCGGGCCTGGCCGTCTCAGAGCCTGTGGGCTCTCCCCCACGTTGTCCTTTTCTTCTGGGTAGCCCGCTTTCCTCTCACAGTCCAAGGACTTACGTTTAGGTCAGTTAGGGACAATGAATTGCGAACTGTGTGTCACTTGTGCTATCTAGGATACGCCCCCGACCTCCTGCTACCTCGACCATGATATACGATGGATGTTGCAGCAAGATGAAATTCTGTGCGGGAAAGATCAAGTAATAAGCGATGGGAACAAATCTTGTGGGGTACTCTTCTTGATTTATACTTTCTTTGAATAACGGGCAATGCTTTATATAAAGCAAACCTTCATAATGCATTCATAGAACATTCAGTGCACCATCATAACACATTTATGATACATTCATAGAACATTCATAAGCAGCATGTAAGTACACCTTAACATCGTAACATCCCTTAACAGCTTTAATATACGACTGACAGGTCAATAAATGTTCTATGGATGCATTATAAAGGCATTATGAAGGTTCACTTAATGTAACGCATTGCCCATTAATGGTTTATATTTCAAGTTTACTGGGCCAAGTATATAAATCTGGGAGAGAACTGAGGAATGAATGGAGTACTATCCATGTGATAGACATCGCACAAAAACAGAATAAAATATTTATGTATGTCATGCAATTGATGGAAACCACAACATTCACTGACATATTGGTCTGAAACTGAACATTTCAAGGACCAAAGGGTTCACTTAATTTCTCTTTGATCTCCTAGTCATCTGAATGTAGAAGACGTTACTATTATGTTATTAGCAAGCTGGGTCTGTGCTGTATTTTTTGCTGAATACTCAAAGAGAATGTAGAAGTATGTAATTTACATTCCATATGTTTGAATCTAGTTTCTTGCTTGATGGGTTTCAGCGGGACGGAGCCCTTAAAGCCACATGCAGCATCATCTTTCCCACTTGCACGTTTTCTGAACCCTACATCAAAAGCATAAAATGATCAGTGCATATGTGACGCTAATCCATCCCCAGACCAGCTCTGAATCGTAATTTAGCATTTTAATGTTTTTAGTTGCCTTATCTATTCTATTTTTCTCATTCCATTCCATTAGATCTTGATTATAAAACAGGAGTGTTGAAAAAATACCACGTTTTGTCCTATCTTAAGTATTTTTTTGTTATAAATTCAATAACATAGCATCGGTACATTAGATTAGTTAATAGAGGTATTGATGTAGAAATATTTCAATTTAAAAAAAATAATTGATGGTACATTAATTCAAAATATTGAATCTTTCCTTAAAGCGAGTTTGTCGTATTTACCCATTTGGCTCTTGAGCTGATTTGGGGCCTTGAGTCGCTGCTCTTTGCCTTGGATCTTGGTGCTCTTCTGAATGGCTCGATGCTGTTGATGGACACTAGTACAGGGTTAGGAGCAGAAGTCAAGGGGAATTAATGTCCCATAGAGACACAGACATCTTCCATTGCTTTTCTTGTCCCTTAATGATATTGGCACGTCCTGCCACACGGGACTGAAGCAGGAAAAGCCTGCCTGCTTGTTTGTTGCCCATGTCAAATTCCACACTTGATGAATCATGGATATGTCAAGTCATTTGCCTCTAAACCTATAAAATCAATGCTTCTTGCTCCTTATTGTGTGGTACTAAAGGCTGCCTTTCCTCGCTCAGAGTGTTATAGAGAGGACTTAAGATTGATGTCGCACTGATTGTTGTGCGTTTTTGCCACTCTGTTGAATCTAAGGTTAAGGTGAAGCTTCCATTGACGAACCATCTCCATATCATCCGGCAGACTGCACCTTTTTGCAGGAAGTAGAACAAAACTTGCTAAAAAAAATTCTGGCGAAAATTGGTCAGGAGTCAGTTTTAAACAGAATAAGGGATTTTTTTTACTAGCAAAAACGGAATCTGAAGCCAGCCTGGCTTTTGTTCACTGGATGCATTTTGATATGATAAAAACAGTGAATCGTGCGAAATTATTTGAATTATTATAAGGTTTGCTATCACTGGAAACAGATGAGCTATCACCCTCTGTGTCATTGCGTATACTGCAGTCTTAATTAACTATATTTTTAATATTTTATATTATCACCATTATGACTCATAATGGATAGTTTTATCATTACAATTGCTTTTTTATTAAGTTGACAGTTTTAATTATATTCAGATTAAAGAGAAACATTGTCTGGAGAATGGTTTCCAAACATAAGCTTTCCTGTTTTATTTTTATAATTAGTTCAGCTTCAGCTGTCATGAATTAATATGTCCAAGCTGTGAGTCCGGCACACTGACCCAGACAGCTGAAATGGACTTGAGATATTGTTGCTCTGCGTTAACGTTATTCTGAACAATAAGACACTACATGAATACTCAAAGTGATGAAGAATGATGATGATGATGATGATGATTATTATTATTATTCAATAAAGTAAATTCAAATAAAGCTTTACTGTTCTCTCAGCCATGTACAATACAGAGTGAAATGAAGCAGAGTTCCTTCTGAACCCACAGAGCAACATTAACGACAGGATAGACAGTACAGTACTAAAGACAATTTAAATAGTGCAATAGTACTTATTCTTATTATTATGTGTCCTGTGCTGCCTGAGATATGTTGCTTCAGACCCTCCTATGACCGTGTGATGGACAGATGGATGGATGGATGGATGGATGGACAGAGTATGATTGTTGTTGTTGCTCCTCCAACTGTAGTTTTAATAGTTGTAATACTTTTATACGTGGTATGTCACACACATCTCATAGTTTAAAATCCAGTTTAAATGCTTCATACTTGCTACAACGATCTGCTCTCATGCAACCATACTCAAAACATGCCAAATAGCCAAGGCTATTTCATACTTACATGTCAGTTTGTGGAAATGGTAGCAGCAGTAGCAACCAGCCACTGAAAAATGCTCCCCTTGAGATGAAAATCTCTGAGTATATGTTGGTCTCATGCTTTCAGCTTTAATATTTGGCTTTAATAATTATTTAGCTTTTTGTTTCATTTCCAAAGTGCAGTGGTTCGGTGAGTTACTGGAGTTGACTTTAGTTGTCATCCTAATCACATGTGTAATGGCACAGCATCCAGCGAAATCGCGTCGCTTCTGTCATCGGGCCCGGGTGCCATATGCCTCATCTCCTGTGCCATCCTTAATTAGGCAGCCCATCCCTGCAACAGTTTGCCCATCCGACAGACGTCGTTAACGGCTCGCCGTGTTCTGCTCGGACAATAAAACACGCCGTCCTTTTTCAGAACGCGACCTAGACATTAAAGAGCCAGGAAGCAGGTGGATGGTTTTGCGAGGCAGTGTGAGCTGCTTAAGGGGATGATGGACTTCCATGTCCCTCCATCTCCCGAAATCTTTGTTATGGTGCCAGGGTGCTGCGGGGTGCACACAAATGTTCCCTGGCCTATTTAGAGAAGGATCAGATGGAGCGTATCTGCATTAACTGTCCTAAAAAAGCAAGTTTGAAACTTCGCAACCGTATTTTTTTTATGTGTTTCAATGGGACATTTAATTGATGTTTTACTGAATTGCTTTTGTCATTTTACATTTGATTGTGCATTATCTGGGATCCCTGCCATAGGGTCCTGTGCTGTTTACCTTTAATGATCTGGGGTTCGGTAATGGGTATTCCTATTTGGAGTGAAAATGCTCTTTTGATTTGGGCTTCAAGCACCTTTGAAGAACTTCAAGGTCTTAGGAACAAACCTGTTATACATTTTAATAAGGGAGCTATAAAAACTGGCTAACTGCAAGTTGTGTAGGTTTTGTTAGATAAATGTACTTGTTTAGCCGCAGAGATTTGGCAGTTATTTGTAATTTTGTTTAATGTATTTGGATTCACATGGTGTCCATCCATCCATCCATCTTCTGTACCCACTTGTCCTATTCAGGGTAGTGGGGGGTCTGGAGCCCTTCCCAGAGCCCACAGGCACAGAACACCAGTCCAATGCGGTGCACATTCATACACCATTTGGTAATCTCAGTTAACCTCAGCATGTTTTTAGACTGTGAGGGGGGGGAACTGGAGTACCCAGGAGAAACCCCATGATGACTTTGGGAAAACATGCAAAGTCCATACACACAGAACCCCAGCAAAGAGTCAAACCCAGGTCCCAGAGGTATGTGGCTACAGCGCTAGCCACTGCACCACCATGCTCCTACACAGGAGGCCGTGTTTCAGAACGTGCTTTATTTATCCCTAACAATGTATAAGGGATATGCTTTATATATAATAAGAGACGTGTAGATTGTCTCAGGTTCAAAAGCGACACTGTTTGGGTCAATTCATCACCCACGTTTCATGTTCTCCTTCGCAGGAGAGAGCTACGTCTGTGCCTCAGAGAACTACTACAAGAAAGTGGACTACACAAAGAATGTTAACCCTAACTGGTCAGTGAATGTCAAGGCCTCTGCCTCCCAGAGGGGCCTGCAGTCGCTGGCCAGTGCCAAGGGGGTCAACGAGGTCAAGGAGAGCAAGGATTTCGTACGGCCCAAGCTGGTGACGGTGATGCGGAGCGGCTCCAAGCCACGCAAGGCCGTCAGGGTGCTGCTGAACAAGAAGACGGCGCACTCCTTTGAGCAGGTGCTCACCGACATCACCGAGGCTATCAAGCTGGAGAGCGGCGTGGTCAAGAAGATCTACACGCTGGACGGAAAGCAGGTAATCCATGGCCACATCACTCATGTCAAACCAGAGATGCACTTAGCCTCAAATGAGAAGACTCACAGTCGCTAGCATTAGCGTTACAGGAAATGACACGGGTAGTTGCACGCATTAATGCAGGATAGACAGTATCATGGGTCACAGTCCTGCTAGTTCTCCATTTAATTGCATTTCTACCTGAAAAAAACCACCTGAATAATGGCTGCAACAATAGAACCCCATGACATCAAACTGAAAACAGTAGTCCCTTTGATCCTTGAAATCTTTAGTCTCCTGACAATATTTCAGTGGGTGTATACTTTATAGAAAGTAGCTTTCTCCAGACTACTACTGATACATTACTGATGAATTTAGGGCTTTGTTAGCCCTGATCTGTTACTTTTGAAACATTTATCACTGTTTTTATGTACCTATGCAGCCAGAAAGCCAACCCCCATGTGAAGACATTGTATACTTTTATGAACACATTTTAAAGAGGCATTATCTAAGACTCATTACTGTACACCTTAATTCATGCATAAGTAAGGATTATTTTAAATGTGAGGGCCGGCAGCAATAACACTCAAGTAATGATATTAGTATATAACAGTGAAAACAAGGATATCTATGGGGGTTTAAGGTAGTAAACCCTCGCAAAATTGCTAATACTGTATCAGTATCCTGCCCAAATAATGACATAAAACATACAGATTATGTACAATGTAATTTTAGGGATTTGGACAAGCAACACAGCAGCTAGGTGGGGGATTCTCTAGTGCTGAGGGGCTACAGTCCAGTGGGGGGGGCACACAATTTATTTGAAAAGAGTAGAAAAAAAATACAATATTGGTAAAGCTAGGGCTGGGCAGTAACCTGTATCGAATTTTTACTGTATATCAATATTTTTTTCAAAACCAGATATAGGATGACACAATACCATTAATACTGATATACTTTAATTGTGCATAAATATTAGGGCTTTATTTAAGATTTTTCATAGAAACCAATAGTATTTTTTCTTGGGTCAAAACACTGCAAAAGCTTTGGTTGTGATGTTACACAGAATCCCAGAATTCACAGGTAAAAGTCATTCAGTTATCAGTTGGAGGGGAAAGGCGAGGAATCGTCGTTATTTGGTTCATTTCGGTTTACAACATTATTAAAAATGCCGTAATTTGCAATATTTGTCTTGTTTTGTTGAAGGGTAATATCTTAAAATGAGGATCTTTTTAGTTTTTAAGCACATGTTTAATGGTCATCAAGCTTCTGATTATAGAGCTGTTCGCCAAATAGGTTTTAGATTTTTTGTTCATTACAGTAACATTCACCTTCTGCTTTAAGAGCAATATCATAAACTTATTAAAAAGAGTGGTAATGAACAGTGGAGCGAAACATTGCTTGACTCATGATGAAAAGAAATTACATTTTTTGACAGTGTAGCCAAATTAAAATGTTTATAATAATAATAATAATCACTAGCAATTTTCGTCGTCAGTGCAGAATTCATACAAGAGAAATAATATCATAACCAGTGTCCTTAAATAAAAGAGGTCGAGAGCCATTGCTCTGGTGGAATGAACTACACTCCATGAAACAAATTTCTCCACTTGACTGCACCGTTATTGGGACACCTTGAGATATTGCCAAGACATAGTCACGGTTGATGTTTGCCTCTTCTGATTGTATAGTAAGATGTCATGTTCCTCATGGGTCTTTATATACTTTGTTGGGTTGGAATCAAGTCCTCCTTACTTCATCCTGTTCTGGGTACTGCCCTAACCGATCATTCTTTACTCAGCATTGGTCAGTTAACGATAAGGAATTAATCAGGCACGAGGTGTCTCTATGCGGTCTGAAGGTGGAGAGCGTAATATGCTCAGTCATTTCAGGGCTCTTCTGAAGCTTCTGTTCAGCTGTCACTGAAAAGAAATGGCTCACAAAATTTGTGACATGCTGTGTTTCTTCCCTGTTATTGATTAATCATCATTCGGTTCCTTCCATGTTGGACACAGCAGCGACTATAGAATCGCTGTGATTGGTTTAAACACAACTTGTGTGTCAGAGTTTTATTTTGTGTGATTTTCATGGGTTACATAATTTACACTTTTGTTGTCAATTTTTAAAGAGTGA
This sequence comes from Mormyrops boulengeri, assembly GCA_026781065.1. Lineage (NCBI taxonomy): Eukaryota > Metazoa > Chordata > Actinopteri > Osteoglossiformes > Mormyridae > Mormyrops > Mormyrops boulengeri. The sequence continues at coordinate 2,362,009 of JAODLD010000002.1, forward strand.
GATTTCAGACAGTGGTTTGTTTTTAGTTCCAATCCACTTCGTTGACTTCAGTTGCACCTTCTGGTCTGGCATTGTATTACGCAAGAAAAAGCGTAGTGGTTATATATTGTAAAACTGGCAGTATATTACATTTTCTCACAGGCATTCTTACCATCTGTCCTTGAAATAAAAAGAGATGCTCTTGTAGACTTGGAATATTGGTTTAACTGGGATGAGTTAAGGTGCAGTTGAGAGCCACAAGTAAATCATTATTTCATAGTAGTAGACAAACAACTTACAGTATTGCAATGTATCAATGATATATTAGTCTCATTGTATCAAAGTTGAGGGTATTCTTGAGGAGTTGCTCTGGTTTTTAATGAATCTGGACTATATCTAAGATCATGCTAGTCCTGCCAAGTGCTCAAGGTGCAGGGACAGATTCTGGTACAGGTTTAGCCCCCTGGGACAGCGATGAATCATCAGGTTGCTTTATATGGTCGTCCACAGTGGATGCCATTATTTAGCACACAGTCAATGACAGGATGAAAGCTCTGGCTTCCTTTGATGTCCATGGCGACCTGAGCTTACATAAATAATGCCCAATAGAAAGGATTGTCAAAACGAGTTCATTCTTTTTAGGCTCATCAATGCCATGGTAGATAGGTTTTCAGGATCTAAGATTCATACAAAAAGAATTATAAAAAAAAAGTTTTAAATAGACACTAAAAAGCTATTTATAATGGCCTTCTTAACTGATGAAACAAAACTGTAATCAAGAAAAAGGGTGGTATCCTACATTGAGTTTAGTTGTACCTTGTCACGATGAAGATAAAGAAATTCTTCATTTATATGTCCTTGTTTATTGCGTAGTAACTCGGTTGAGGAAAGAGCTGTGTTACATGCAGCTGTATCATGTGACATATTTGCGACAAAGTCCATTCGTTTATCTCCCAAAGGGTTATCCTGGCCAGGTCCACAGGCAGCGTAGGACACTAGGCTGGGGAGCATTCTGGGCAAGATACCAGTCCAACAGAGAGCACATAACTTTACACACCAACAATAGTACTGTACAGACAATTTAGAGAATCTTTGGTTGTCACATATGCCCTCATGCTATCCTACACATACATACAGTACTGTGAAAAAGTCCTACACAATCAAAAGACTATGATGTTTAAATGATCTTCATGTTGGTGTAAAACTATGATATTATGTCTGCCAGAGTGTGTCAGCTTTCAAAACCTCTCCTAAATCACCCCAGGATTTGGGGCAACCGTCCAATGCCCCAGTGTATTTTTTGACTTGACCACTACCATACCTCGATTGGCTAATCAATACCTCATTAATTTCTTTACAAATCCAGTTAATTAATTAATTGATCTGGTGGAGAAATTTAAGAAGCACACGGTGCGGTGCCCCTGAGGAGAGGTTTGGCAACTGGGTGTTCATCTAGCCATCCAATAAGATATTTGCAGCTTATAGGAGAACAGAAGAAATTCTTGTTAGCTTTTTATTGTGTTACTATGAATGTGTATATGTTCTAATGTTAATTTGTATTTTTTCTGAGCAAATATACGTTTACTACCCAGATGAATAGGGTTACGCATTTTATTTGACTGCCTTTTACAAAGTATTACATATACAGGTGGGAGTAGAATTTGGGGCCAGAACTTTAAGGGCCTTGCTTAATGATCCAACAGCGGTATGATTACTCTGCTGGTGATGGGATTCAAACTCAGAGACAGGACAATGCAGCATTTATTAGGTGCTAAACAAAAAGGCACTTCACTATATTGACTTTACCCCTCTACAGAGTTTGTTGTGGTAAGTTTGAGAATGACCTTTACTTGACCTTGAACCCTCAATCTTTTCAACGTGAAATGCAAACATGCATGGATGTTTTCATGTTTTCACTTAAAAGGCCATTTGTTTTACAGACTATTCACAGTACTTGCCTTTTAATGTTTGAAATGAGAGTGGAAAAAGCATTGATGGGCAGAAATGACCACTGATGTATTTTGTTCTGTGGTGCTAAGAAGGAGCAAACTGCTTAAACTTCAAACCAGCTTTTCCTTGAAACGGACACGGTGCAGACCCATTTAAATGGGCCGCATCCTTGTGTCATCTCTGTTGCCTTCTGATCTTGCCAGGTAGCTGTGAGTCATCAGTTTCTCACATGTAATTGTGACATTAAATTATTGTCCATTTATAACACACTTGCACGACTTACTGTTGTGATTATGTCGACACAAATATTAATATCTGGAAACTGTAAATATGAGATGATGATGATATGAGATTTAATTGCTGAGTATTTTGACTAGGTTAATACATACTTTGATCATCTATAACATTAAAACTACTGAAGGGGAAGTGAATAGCATTGATTATCTTATTACGATGGCTCCTGTCATGGGTGCCAATATATGTTAGGCAAGGCTGTTCTTGAAGTTAATGTGTTGGAAGCAGGACAAATGGACAAGTGTAAGGAAGTGAGCGACTTTGACAAGGGCCAAATTGTGATGGCTAGATTAGGTACAAACATTTCCTAAAATGCTGGTCTTGTAAGATGTACCTGGTGTACAAAAGTGGTCTGAGGAAGGCCAACCGGTGGAAGCAGTGTAATGCTCTGGACAATGTTCTGCTGGGAGACCTTGAGTCCTGGTATTCGTGTGGATGTACCACCTACCTAAACATTGTTGCAGAGCGAGTATACCAACTGCGATCGAGCATCTGTGAGACCTGCTGGACAAATAAGCTCGATCCGTGGAGGCCCCACCGTGCAGCTAACAGGATCTGCTGCTAACATCTTGGTGCCAGATAGCACAGGAGACCTTCCGAGGTCTTGTGGAGTCCATGCATTGATGGGTCAGAACTATTTTGGCAGCACGAGGGGGGCCAACACAATATTAGGCAGGTGGTTCTAATGTTATGGCTGATCCGTGTAAATGATTAGTGGATTATTTTATTATTATTATTATTATTATTATTTTAAAATACCCGTGAGTTTTCATCCCCAGGGGGGGGCCCGCCCGCCGGGGGGGGGGGGGGGGGGGGCGGGGGGGGGGGGGGGGGGGGGGGCGGGGGGGGGGG
>JAODLD010000002.1:2365189-2379350 GCA_026781065.1 Mormyrops boulengeri
TTCATGTCGACCCCCCCCCCCCACACCTCCCCAGTTCTGCAGTGCACCTTATCTCCCCGCTCCTTTCTGACGGCTGGTGTGACTGGTTGCTAGGAGACTGCATCCGCAGCTCAAAGGGAGTCCAGCTGGGGTTGGGTCGGTCTGTCCGCCATCACTTCCTGGAAATGTTGCGTGCGTATATTTATGATGTGCTGAAATTACCTACGTCAATAACTTCTATTCTTCATATTGTCAGTCTTTCACCATTTACTTCTGCATATTGGTGTGGATGCACGGAAATGTGCTGGGCATATTAAGCTATCCGTGATGATCTCTGAGATGCCTTCAGTATCGATCTTGTTCTCTGAGTTGGGCTGTTCTTGATGCAGTGTTATTTGTGTTTGTCAGGGGGCCGAAGGCAGCAGATGTGCTTCTCTGCTAAACAATGTCCGCCGTGTGATTTAGTTGGTATTGCGTATGCAGGGTAAGCACCTGAAGGGAGACCTTGTACCCATGGGCGCTGGTAGCCAGCCGGCTTGCAGATACTGTTCCAGGTCCATGCTGAGCCCATGCTGGTTGTCCTCCTCCCATTAGCAGAAGAAGGACACTCATTTGAGCCATCAGGGGCTGCCAGTCATAATTGCCCCCTGAACCATGGGCTAATACGGGAGATTCAGTGTACAATCAAAGATGGTCCTTTTGGTGGCTGACATGTTCATTTGGAAAACGGTGCACTTTGTGACAATGAATCCATCCGCTACATCCATCCATTCACCATTTTTTGTGATGACTTGTCTACTGCAAGGTTGCAGCAGTGGAGGTTCCAGACTATTTCAGCTTGGGGGGGGCGACCAGTTGTTCTGTTAGGGGAGCCAGATGCATTTGACCTTAATGTCCTCTGACTCTTACTTACACTAGATTGCCAGCATTAAGAATCGAAAAACAATTTTGAAGCCGATAAATTATTTATGCCACGCTTTGCAGTCACATTTTACACATTTACAAATATGTAACTCATTAGGGTAGATCTGATCCTGTAGAATTCCTTGGCATTTATCCAACCATGGAGAACAACCATTTGACTGAATGTCTCCCATGAGACGGCCACCCATACCGTTATGGATCACCCCAAGTTGATATCTCAAAAAAAGTGTGAAAGATGATTCAGTTCTGTGGTAATTTTTATGATATTTAGCAACTGTCCAGCTAAGTGTCCGGCTATCCATCTCCATGAGCCTCGACCAGTATCTCATTGTGATTTTTGAGACTGTTCCCTTTCACAGATTAGACAACATTGCATTTTTTGTGGTTGACGCACCTGCAGCTCAAGCACCGACTCTGTCCTCTTTGGAACTCTGTTGGGTGCCTTATGTCTCTTTGAAAATATATCAAAGTTCTCATCGTCAGACTTATTTTACAGGCTATTGGTGGCGCTAATGGGCATCTAACCCAATACGACTCACCTTTGTAGCTTCGCCTATAATTGTGATTTACTTACTTCAAAGTTAAGAAAGTCCTTTTCACATGTTTCTGTTATTGTGTCCTCACCTTCTCTTGAATTGAATTGAATTGAATTGAACTAAGATTTAGTTCCGGTGATAAAATGTTTAATCTTGAGTTACCAGTGTCCCTTACCTGCCACTCACCCCCTCCCCACATCAAGTACTGAGTCTGACACAAAATGGTTGGAATGCCAATAATGTGTCCCCATAGGCAAATATACCACTTTTGATGAGCTGGTTGTTTCCATGGTGATAGCCAGCTGCAAAGCAGAGACCCTGAGCTAACTGCAGTTGCTTTGGAACAGGTGTATGACATCAGCTTCCATTCAGCAGCCACTGCTTCCAACAAGCTCCGCAGGCTGCGAGTGTATTTGACTGCTATCCATGTGATCGTTCCCAAAGCATTTTGAATAGATCCTTGTGTTTTTTCATGTTTTAATGGCAAAAACCTCAAAAACTAGATGTTGGAAAAAGCCTCTTGTCAATGCTTCTATCCCTCAGGCTTCCGTTCTTGGCCATTTCCATCTGGCTGTGGGTTACATTAAATAAAGTATAAAATCCTCCCAGCCATGCACTGGTTTAACACCTGCTTGAGGTTATTTCCCGTGGTCCTGTAAATGTTAAATTCGATCTTTAAATATTTAATTTTTCGTATAATATTATGCTTGCAAATTCGAGAGAAAGTTTCTACCTTGTAAAAAGAAAGGAAACACAAGTTCATGAAATTCCATTGTAAAAGGAAAACACCTTTGTTCAATTCAGAGATGCCAGTCAGCCTAAATGCATGCCTTTGAACTGTGCAAGGAAATTCTGCATGTCAATGGGGAGAACTACACACACACAAACACACACACACACACACACAGTACAGGTGATATTCAATGCACCAACACCAAAAAAACTTTCATTTTCTGCCTCAAAGCCCGAGGGCCAGTTATATATATTTTCTTCTACTATACAGCATAGGAATCATGCAGCAAGGCTTCCATAAGCTTTCATTTTATCTCCCTGTCCTGTGTTCTATGTGCACTTGTAGTACCAAGGTCCATGGCTTCCTATCTCTTGTTCAATATCTGTGAGTCAACAGGCTGCAGTGCATGCTTTGTTTATTCTGCATCAATTTGCATGATTTCTTTTGGGTCAAAGCTGATTGGGTCGGAAGATTCGTTTACTCACTGAATCGTACGGTTGGTTGGCCACTGAATAAACTCACAGGTCTGATAAGCATGCTGTTAAATGTATGCTTGGTGCAGATCTCACTGTGGTTGACCAATGTGATTGAATCTGAAGGTTTGGGGAACCTTTGCATCGTAGCTGCATGACGACCAGGCAGTGGTCAGTTTGTAATCACATGACACCATGACATCACTTATCAAGTCAGCTTCAATTTAAATTACAACATGATTGTTTGAGATTCTTATTGACAAACTTACCGAACAGATAGATCATGAGAAGGTCTAAAACCTTTTGTGGCTTCTCATGTGTAATTTTATACATTGCATTTATTTTGCATGTGCTTTTATCCAAAGCAGCATGCAGTTGGGAAAGCAGGGTTATCCAGTCTCTGGAGCAATTAGTGTTAAAGGCCTCGCTCCTGGGTCCAATGGTGGAATTACTCTGCTGACCACGGGTTTTGAACCAGTGATCTTCTGATTGTGGGCACAGCACGGAAGCCACACATCGCCCCCATTAATAGTGGCAACAATTGTTGGCAGTCACACATCTCTGTATGCGGAGACAACTGTTTTAGTGGAGTGCCGGTGAAAGTAGAAACTGGGAACATTTGCAGTTGTCCAGGAATTTTACACACAACATGAAGTATGACTGGAATTTGAAAACTGGCATGTTAAGATATCGTGGAACATTCACTAATCTCTCAACTGGCCTCTGCTGGAAAGACTTTCTGAACTGTGCTTTTAAATTACTGCATATATAATCTTCTGATTAACCATACTAATCCCATAATTAGATATTATACATTGTCCACACGCTCCAGGGCTAACTGTATTTGAATTGAATGGAAATTAACCTTAGCAATTACAAAATATTCTGTAACTTATAATGTGGGGAAGAAATTCTATAACCAAATTCATTTAATGCCATGATTTGTTTTACATGTGGGATACCAAAGAGGTAAATATACAGAAGTGCTCTTGCAGAAGTATTCTGAGATGAAAGTTGTAACTTCATCGCAGCCATGTAAATATCCTAGATAAAGTAAACCTATCTAATCTAAACCTAAGCTAATATTTCACATGCTAACAGTGTTATAAGTTGAGTGTTAAGGGTCAAAATGACCAGTGAATGAGATTCATTTGAAAATATGAATCATTAAATGAGTCTCTGCTATTACTGGAAACGCTAAAGCTCTGCTGTACATACTGTGCTCAATGTGGCATTCCCATGTCCTAATTTATGTAAATCAAGTTTAGTAATTATTTAGTATTTATAATCTGCTAGTAATTAATTATGGATGTGGTATGTTAAGGATTTTAAGTAACTGAAATAGCTTAAGTAAACCTAATTAATATTTCTTATAATTTTATATTTGTTGTCATTATGTGGAATGTCTTCAAATCTCACGGGTGTTAACACTTTGTGTTTTGATTTTGGATGATGGTTACGACTCATTTCAGGACTGCACATCTCTGAACTGAAAAAACCCACATGTGAGGAAGTAGCGTTTCATTGGATTACAACATCTACAGTTGTCTTTATTAAATTAAGGAACATCCTGGGACATTGAGTGTTAGCCACTAAGCTGAGTTATATTTAGAATTAATAGGTTCATTTTTTACATGCAGACTTCTTAATACAGTCAGTGTATCAATGCATTTAGCATTTTCTGTTGGATTTTTAATGTGTCTGGGGTTGAGATTAATGGTGCTGATTCTATAATCCTACACTGCTGTACCAGAGCTGAACTTCATGTACATGGATGTCGCTTTTCCAGTAATGGGCACATGGGAGCTTTTCTTTTGCCGTGGGAATGAAAGTTTTAGACTGTAGACTTGACTATAAGCGGCCATTGATGATTTGGAAGGTTGTAGACCGGGGGAGCGTTTCCCAAACAACGACGGAAGTTAGCATTTTACGATGCATCGTACTACGTAAGTTCGCAGCGTCATTAGCTCCGTAGTTCGAACTATGGTTTCGGGAAACACCTGCGTCGTACTTACATAGTTCGAACCACGCCACTTGCTAACATAGTTAGCAACTATGGTTTTGGGAAATGCATCCCTGACTGTATTTAGGAAATGGGCAGAACAGAATTCTGTGGAACTTGCGAGTCCGATTTTGCCTGCATATAACATTCTCGATTTTTGATGACGTATGATGCATGTGTCCATTTTACTTTGGCTAAAACTTATATGCACCATTTACCTCCATTTATTTATTACCTTTCAGGTTTTAAGTCAATCAATAATGTTTTATTATACGTCTGTAAAGTGTTTTTCTTTGGGGTCATTACCTTAGTATTTGACCAGCTATCCAAAAATAACTGAATGGTCATATTTTGCTGCACACCAACAGAGGCTAATGATTCACAATGACTGACAAGCATACAATAATCACACCACCACCCAAAACGAAGCTGTGTTCTAATGGCTAGATGTTGACAAATTACCTAAAATTATGTATTGGTTTGATTTCCTTATATTTCTTTTGCCATTTTGAGTGCCAAAAAAAACATCTGGACTTCATTCCCTAAGAAACCTTGGCTGTATGCATTATTGCTTCATTCTCCACTGTATTTGTATTTACATTCACAGATTTTTATAAAATAGTTTTAAGACGTATTTTTCAAATTGTGGGGACCAAATATTACCACAGTGCAATACATACATGACCACACATGCACATACGTATGTATATATGTATTAATTTATATATAAATATAGTTAATTCACATTCAACATTAGCACTAAAGAATACTACTCCTGAACAGTCACAAACTAGGCCTGTTCATTAGCTAATTGTATAGCTAACTGCCCAGATGAATGAAGCATTGATGTATACTGCCTTCCACTTCATCCTTGGCATGGATTTTACTCGTGTCTGGAATGGCAGTGAAGGGGTGCGTCGGCATTCTCCTTCCACTGGAAATTCCATCATTCGGTATTTCGTCGACGGTGGTGGAAATCGCTGTCTCAGGCAGTGCTCCAGAGCCCCCCGGTTGGGCTGAGATCCGGTGACTCAGATGGCCATGAAATGAGGCTGACATTGTTTTAATGCCCGTCAGTCCGTTCAGAGGCGGAGCTCGCAATGGGTGCGAAGAGTCGGTATGGTCGGTCGTGTAAATTATTACAGAGCTTCACCCACTTGCTGAGAGCTTCGTTTCTGATGTAGCAAAGGAATTTAGGACGTTCTTGGTATACGCTGAGAAATAGGATGGGGCAGCTGGGAAAGCCATGTCATAAGAATGGAATGAGAGTTTAGCCTCTTTTACAGATCACAGGTACAGCTCTTCCTTTTCACTCCAAGCCAAGAGAGAGCCAGCTGATAGTCTTTGTATGAAACAGTAAAAACCTTTGTGAGTAATATTAGTGCCCTGTACTGCACTGTTAAAAATTGTTTGACTATGCGTGTTGTTTTTCAGCCCTTCATCATAATGTGGACATGGGCATACTGGAATATACACATATATCAGTGACTCAGTGGGTGGTAGTTTGTGTGTGTAGGTGTCTGTGTGTGTGTATGTGTCTGTGTGTGTGTGCAGTGGACGCTTTATCTCTGTGTTGCACAGGCCTTCTCTGGGTTCTCTGGCTTCCTCCCACGTACCATCGGCAAGCAGCCAGGCTAACTGGTGTCACTATATTGCCTGTGCTGTGTGTCTGTGTGTGTGTGGTCCAGATATACGTTACATTGTGGGGACCAAATCTCCCCACAATGTTACAAAAACCAGCTATTGTGCCGTTGTGGGGAGCATTTTTTCGGTCCCCACAAGGGGAAATTCAATTTTATAAAAAACTGTGACTGCGATCAAAAAACTAAAAATGCCAAATGTCTTGTATTTTGTTTGGTTACTTACTGTATGGGTAAGGTTAGAGCTGGGTGGGGTTAAGGTCGTCATGTTGGAATTCGGGTTTTGCCCATTGAAATGAAAGGACAGTCCCCACAAAGATGTGACTACAGGTCTGTGTGTGTGTGTGTCTGTGTGTGTGTGTATATGTGTGTGTGTCTGTATGTGTGTGTGTCTGCGTGTGTCTGTGTGTGTATATGTGTGTGTGTGTCTCTATGTGTGTGTGTCTGTGTCTGTGTGTATATGTGTGTGTGTGTGTGTGTCTGCGTGTGTCTGTGTGTGTATATGTGTGTGTGTGTGTCTCTATGTGTGTGTGTGTCTGTGTGTGTGTATATGTGTGTGTGTGTGTCTGTGTCTCTGAGTGTGTGTGTCTGTGTGTGTGTGTGTCTGTGTGTGTGCGTGTCTTTGTGTGTGTGTGTGTGTGTCTGTGTCTGTGTGTCTGTGTGTGTGTGCGCTGGACTGTGACCTGTCCAGGCTTTTACAAGCCTTGTGCCCTGTGCTGCCTGGGAGAGGTTCCAACTTGACCCCTCCCCCCCAGGCTGACCTCGTACTGGATAAATGGCTGGGAGATTGATGGATGGCTGGCCACAGTGCATTCATTCTTTCTCAAATTAATTACTTTGATGAATCTCTGAAGTACCTACTTACTGCTTTAGTATGTGCTTTTCCAGATAATTCTCTAAGTGCTGCCTTTCCTAAATTTACATTGTCTGTCCTGGTACTTAGGCTGAATAATAATCTCCATATCTTTATATGCAAAATATATAATATACAATATAGGGCTAATTGGTTGGTTTGTAATTATAATGCTGACATCGTGGATTTGGGGGCGGGGGGCGGGGGGGAGGGGCAAGGGGTGCAGTGTCCCCCTGGTCACCTGAGTCAGAATTGCAATTAATTGGTAAGACCGGCATTGCACATGCTGTGCACAGCCACTTTGTGCCTTTGCATAAGCGATTTGTTGCCACCCTATAGGGAGACAAAATAATAGGTTATATGTGCATCATATATGTGCGTTAACACATAAGATAAGCAGGATGCAGAATTATTTGCCGATCATCATCACTCCCAAAATAAATGCCTAAAGGCCCAGGAACAGTGACTCTCCTCAGCTTTGAAATAGCGAAAAGAATTCCATCAGATCAGAACATCTATGACATCATCTATAACATTACGTTTTTGTTCATTATGTGATATCTTGCGTCTACTCATAAGAATTCTGTAGGGTATTATCAAAGAGGCATGTGTTTGTCTCAGGCCCTCTGCTGCCTTATATATTTCATTCTGCTTTTCTGAAGTCGTGTACTTTCAGTTTTGACCTGTCTAAATGGCCCTTACTGGTTATTTGGGAAAACAAAGGTGATTAGTGCACACTTCTGGTAAGAGTCTTGCAAATTCTCTTTGAAAGGAATGATTGTCCATTTCAGGAATATCTCATTTATACCATTTATGTATTCCCTATTGATGTACCATTTTGTGTTAAAGTATCCTAGTTAATTTTGGGTTAGATTACAATTGCCTGATTTGTATATATTAATCAAAGAATCAGAATCAAATTAATTACAGTAGAGTCTCGCTTATCCGACATAAATGGGCCGGCAGAACGTCAGATAAGCGAAGATGTCGGATAATGGGAGGTGTTAAGACAAAGCCTATTAAACGTCAAACTATGTTATAATTTTACACATTATAAACCTAATAATCATGTTTTAGTGTAGATGGGCGCCACTGTACAGTCGGGGTAACTAATTAGCTGTGGTGGGGAGCAACAAAAAATGGACGACGCTCACGCTCGCAACGTGCAGTTCTTGTTGCCGATTGATGCGTTTTTTTGGGGTTTTTTTGGGGTTTTTTTGCGGTTGGACGTCGGATAATACGGAATTTCGGATAAGCGAAGGTCGGATAAGCGAGACTCTACTGTATATTCAAAGAGAAAAATGTTTCTTTCTCTGCTTGTCTTTTTGTGTTTCTTCTTTAGTTGGATTCCTATTGATGCTCTTCAGCCTGAAGTCCTGCTCCCCATGTTACAAAGTAGCCGGCAGACCCTCAGTTATACCAGCGCAGCCTTTCTGCTGCATTAGCTACCCGGCCATTCATTTCGGTACAAAGGAAGCTGTAGACCAATGGATGCCATATTCACTGCTAAAACAAAAGCATCTTTTACAATGCATATGTACTAGTGTTTCTGGAAGAATCTATATGGCCGTATTAAATGCAGAGGCGCTGCTTTTGGGTCGTGGGATCGGTCCGGCGCTGTAACTTGTGAGGAGGCCTTGAATCGCTTAGCGGTAATGCAGTATCTGTCAAGGGCCAGGTGGCAGGTGGGCCGGACAGCTGGCAAGGCAGGGATCGGGTTTTGGTTCTGTGGCCGGGGGTGGTGGAAGGGGGAGGGGAATATGGCAGTGGGGGCGTGGGAGAAAGGACACCATGGAGCTGACGGCTGGCATTCACACATGCAGGACAGCCGTGGCTGCACGTCCCACCGCGGCTAGAGCATATCCTCCGTAGCACGCAGATCCAGCTGTACTTAGCATCGCTGACACCCCCTGCTGGCGCTAACTATGAAGTGCGTGGAAGACGGCAGTAAACCGTTCAAAGCTTTCTTAAATTACTTAAAACCTGTGATTGCATAGCCAAATTTAGCATTTGTAGTCCTTCCAAATGGCTAGCTTCCTTTGCTTTTTCCAGAACTCTTTGTATTCATCCATTATCTCCCCTGCCTCGGCCAGTAACTTGGCCCAGTTTGATGCCTGAAAGGTACACGGCTTCTCAAAAGTTGTGCCAGCCAGGATCCTGGTAGCCCAGTAGTCTTTGTGCCTAGAGCTCAGCTCTGCCGTTGACGGGATGTTTCACGCAGCCTGTTTAATAGTTTTTCTATGGAATATTCATTTGTATATTTCCACTCCACAAGTAGTTTTTCCAGGGGTCATGGTGAATAATGGTGCATGAGGTGGAGTGCACCCTGAACGTGACACAAAATATAAATACATATTCATTTGATGAGAGGCACTCGTCCATCTAAACAGCACGTCTAGGGACTGTGGGTGGAAACAGCACAGGAATACAGGGATAGGGACAATGATGTCATTTGCAGTCTAGCTGCATGTCCAGTGTGGTGCCAAATCCAGATAAAATATGACTAAGATTATTCTGTATGATATACACAGTCTCCTTGCAGGACAGTACTCATTCCAGCATCCCCCCCACTTCTTCCCAGTATCTTAGCTTCTGAGTAACACTGGCCCAGAGCTGGGTCACTGGGGCTTTGCTCTTCCTCTTTAAGATGACGAGTTCTTTCCACACTTTAGGTAAGGTGCTGTTTCTACAGCCAGGAGTTCGGACTCGTATTCCTCACGGGTACACGTCGATGCATCAGGCTCTCTGTGTGGTGCCTGTTTGCGTCGCAGCACTGTTACCACCTGGGCCGTCCCTTGCAGAGGTCTGTCGCATGGTATGTGGTGACATGCAGTCGCAGGCTGGCTGCCATTTTTAATGCTCTAATTACTGGCTGTAAAAGCCAGGAGGACAGAACTCCCGTCCCCATGCTGACGTATGGAAATGTCTGACACATGGAAACGGTGGAAATGTCTGCAAGAAACGGTGGAACGAAATCTCTGCCTGCAACGAGGACCCCAAGGAGAAAAAGAGTGAGCATATGAGTGTGCGTTTGCGTCTACGCTATGAGGCCCCTTCCGCATGCTAATCCCCCACACCTGCGATTCCCTGTCTGCTAATGAAAGCAAGACTAATCGCTTTCAATTTTTCCAGAGTGCTGAAGTTTGGTAGGATTACTGAGGCTAAGGACAGCAGTGAGATGTTCCCATCGCTTTAAGGTTAACAGATGTTTTTTTTCCCATTTTTTTCATCTGACAGGCACAGTGAATGCTAAGAGACTGAATCACCCACTAATAGTATAGAATATGGTAGTTATATGTCTATTGGCATCGTAGCTGGTGTTCATACATTTAATCCTGCCGATTAATTAATGTGCTGTTCTTCATGTTTATCGAGTAAAACTCGATTAGCACAGCAAATAAAAAGTATGACAAAACTAGAGTCACAGAAGCAAAAATCATATACTGTATGTACCTCTTTACACGTATCCCAAAGGCAAATTCTCTTATTTACTGGAGTTTAACGTCAGTTGTATTGAATGCCAATTTTCTTGAATAAAATGTTTCCAGACATGAATGATAAAAAGTAAGATGGAAAAGGACTCTTCCATCTCTTGGTTTGTATCAGAATTGACATTCTGCTTTGTAGAATATATGTGGTTTCATCTATGTGAAAATCAATTAATAGTTAAGGGTCTTACTTTCTTCCCTAACTGCTGCTCTTCATGACCTACTCATGTTCCAAAACGATGCTTCTAGTGTCTGTTCCGGATGGCAGGACTCAGTGACTGGCTAAATATCTTTTTTTTTTTTTTTTAAACCATGTTAGGTTCCACGGTGATACTTTATCTCGCCATGTGGTCTCCCAGTGGAGAGGTCAGGTTATCGTGGCTTTTAGAAAGTGAACTCATGACATCGCTGTTCCCATACTGAGGATATTTTAATGATATGATAAAAATGCAACCAAAGTGAATGTATATATAAAATATATACCAAAAATAAGATTATGGTACTACCTCACACATTTATCTAAAGTGACCTACAGTGGAGGGAGTTGTTACAATTTATGTGCATAACTTGGGATTTGAACCGACAACCTTTGTACTATAAGCATAATGCTTTACTATAGGAGCTATATCATGAAGCATAACCACAGATGAGCATCTGTTGAGGTTCCAAAGCTAACTGCTACTGCAGTCTCACTGTGAGTGAGGCCCCGGCATACTGTACTGCGTCAGGTTGATCCAGAAGCACCTCATTACAGTAATCAGAGCTAATAGTGGGATTTCACACATGTGAATTATGGAAATCAGTCTCCATGCAGGGTTTTCCTATGTGCTCTCTATGGCTTTGCCTGTTATTTAATTTGTTTAAATAAAAAAAAATCCCAATTTACAGGGATGTAATAACAGTAAAGAAAAAAGCGGAACCATTAGTGTCCATTAGTCAAGCAGCAAGCTTTATTTATACGACAAACACGATGTCAGGATGAGGCCTAATGGAATTGATTACATGGACAGGTACATTTAGATGGGCATCAAACTAGACATCAATGGTGAACCATGATTCAAGATTCAAGAACTGAATTGCTACCTTGGCAATTTCAGTTGGAGTTCTAGTGGACACCTTAATACACATCCAGCGGTTCATGGCTAGGTGAATCAATGGGATCTGCTAAATCAGGTTACTGCATCTGATACATTGTGCCATTATTATCGCTAATCCGTTTCTGTAGCTCTGTTGCCGGCAGCGGCTGATTATCTCCATGTATCATGCAGTTATACCCAGCCTCAGCTAAGGTCAGCTGAGTGACCATCACACATCCGATTAATAATTGCCAGCCAAGTTCTTAACATTGAATTACATTCTGAAGATGGCGAATATTACTTGCATTATTATTTAGGACATGAGTCAGTCATATGCAATCCATCAGTGCAACTCATTGATTATGGCAATTATACAGAATAATAACAAACTGATTATCACACACGTATCTGTCAGTCCTAATGGATTATGTGGGCCTGCTTTGTCGTCAGAGCAATTAATGGGCAACAGCAATGGGATTATAAAGTTTTTTTTGGTGAAGCGTGTCGTGTCCTCTGAGGGGTGCATAATGTAAAGTAAAGGAGTCAGAGGCTGAAGTGCACAGAACGTCGCAACTTTATTACGTCATGTGATCAGTACAGAGCTGCGCTCTCGACAGCTTTCCCACTAGAAGGGCAACTGAACCCAGGAGGGGTGGTGCACACACGTGCGCCCAATTCAAGCTCCGCCTACACACTTTACATATCCCTGACCAGACCACTGGACTCATGGGATATGTAGTCTCATCGCTATATATCTCCATATTCACATTAATACACAAGAACGTGACTTGAAGCATCTCATAACCACAGCATTAGCATGGCCTCAGATCACACACTACCTAGGGGCTGGGTACTTGTGAACAGTTGGCGGGTCCTGGATTAGGCCTTGGCAGCCGGAAAAGGGGACGAGCAGCCTGAACCCGTTGCTAATTATAGTCATTTGTTTTCTGGCCCTCTTTGCAATTGTGGGATTAAAGGAGTGTGGAGTAGCACACATGCTAAGCATCATCGAAGCCGAGGTAGCAGGTTTAGCTATTCGACGATGCAGTTGTGGGAATATTTGTTTTGTGATCACATCCAAGGAATTATCTATCAGCATTGCAGTTCTACTGTATAATATTGGAAAACACAACTTGTAATTACCCACAGAATTGGGATTTTCAGACCAATGCTGCTGTGATTAGCCTGTCTCCAAAGTCTGCAAAGTAATGGTGACATCCACATTTTTTGTTGAATTTAGTGGAATCAAAATCTTAGATTATTGTGACCCTTTGAAATGATTGTTTATCTCTGTTATTTTATTAATGACAATTTACTTTTTTGTTGAACAGGAAGTGGGTTGAATGCAATATAAGTCATTGTTTTTCCTGTAACATTTATTTTTATTGTGTCGTAAATGCATTCAGTTTGATTACAGATTTGTGGCTCATCTGGATTGGTGTCCCACGTCATTGGCTGTGTTACCTATACCTGGTATGCTCTTTGCCATGCACAGGTCACTTGCCTCCAGGACTTCTTCGGTGATGATGACGTCTTTGTTGCTTGCGGTCCAGAGAAGTTTCGATATGCTCAAGATGACTTCTCATTGGACGAGAACGGTAGGGCAGTAATATTCTCTGCTTGACTTTGGCCATACTTTCAATAGGTCTTCCTGTTCTCTATAAAATGTGTATTGTGTTCTGATATTGTTTTTATTTAATTTGGATTTACTGTGCTTCAGTACTTTCCTAGTACTTAATAACGCCTAAACAAAATCACTGCATTGCTCCTAAAAGCAAGCTGTATTTCTGGACATGTGTTTTTTCATCAGAGTCCTGGAAAATGTGATTCGTAGTAATATACATCAGACATATTTACTGTAGCCATGACTTAATATTTACAGCACAGAACAGTTTTTATCTTTTAAATATCAATGCTTCCATGACAACCTATTCGGTTCAGGGATATGGTGTTTTTCAAACACCCATAATAAGTTTATTCTGTTATGAAGAAGCCACAATATACTGTGCACTGTATGCTGTCTGTGTTATGTATCTTCATAACAAATAACAGCATATACAAGCTTCAGATGCACTGGCAGTGTATTACATTTGCCTGGATTGAATGGCCACTAAATGATAGATTTTGACATGTGGAACACAAGTCAAGGGATACTGGTCTGTGAAGGCACAACGTGCCGGATACAAAAAATCCATAAGTGACGTAAATCCATATGTTTTTGTGAAGTCCTGACATCACCCAGCAAACCACGCAGCCCAGTCAGTGGACCACAAACACATCACTTCTCAAAGTAAATGTTTGTTTTGTCGCTTCTTATAAAATGGCCAAAATGCAATTAAACTGACTTTATCTCAGAATGTACACACTCACGTCATTACATTGCTGCGGGGGGGGGGGGGGGGGGGGGGGGGGGGGGGGGGGGGGGGGGGGGGGGGGGGGGGGGGGGGGGGGGGGGGG
>JAODLD010000002.1:2405505-2416402 GCA_026781065.1 Mormyrops boulengeri
CAACACCACAGGGCGAGGCGCCCCCCCCCCCCCCCCATGCAGGGCAATTCAATTATTTTTGCATGGGAAGATGATACATATCAACTGGTGGGTGCTATTGGTAAAATCTACCTATTGGGGATGCTGGCGGTCAAATTTGCCAAAGCGGGGACATACCGCACTGGTGGATCGATCTGCTGAATTTTATAAATTTGATCGTCTCATTTTTTCTGAGGTGGGCTGGGGACCCTGATTTTGCCAGGGCCCTGGGCTGGAACCCGGAATAGCCAACAGGGGGGAATGTTAATAAAGTATTTGAGTTGTTTTGTAACAGTATAAAATTTCAACTTAAATTTTATATTTTTTTAATCTACAGTAAAAATTTAATTTACAGAAAATAATGCCCTTTTGAAGAATTCATATTTTCAAGCAAAATATGCTTTCATTATTATATGATGCTGTAATAATTCAGTAACCATTAAAGAAAATGATGATTAAAATGATGCCAACACACTAGATTCCATCAATCCCCAATGATCCCAATGGTCATTCATTAGTGTATTTTTAAGAAAACGTTAGGGGCCTTATGGGGACCCTAACCCCACACTGCAATTTTCACATGAATCCATCTGAAAATGCACTCTCTTCGCTGAACGGCTCGGCAACACGGGTGACCCTGTCGTCTGTCTCATGCTCAGGCATCCCCAGACGAGATGGAAATGCGTATGGCCAGCGGCTTAGTGAAAGGCCACGCCTACTCTGTGACAGCCGTCCGGAAAGTCCAGCTCGGACAAGGCCTACTGGAAGCCTGTCTGAAGCCGGAGAAGCTTCCCCTGATCCGCTTGAGAAACCCGTGGGGGAAGACTGAATGGAACGGTCCATGGAGCGACAGGTAGGCAGGGCAGGTACCTCTGACACAGAATATGATAATACAGAACTGGGCAAAACTTCTAGGCAGTCAAAGGATAAAAAAAGTTTTAAAATTATTTATCTGGGTAGTAAGTATACATTTGCTCAGAACAAAAATTATAACTTAACAGTACAATATATGCAAATTAACAGTACCAATAAAAACTAACAAGAATTTCTTCTGTTCTCCAAAAAGTTACAGATATCTTGTTGGATAGCTAGACGAACACTGCTTTGGTTCCCAAACCTCTCCTCAGTCATTCCATGTATTTGTTACATTTCATAACCAGCTCACTTAATTAATTAATTTAATTAGTTTTAAAAAGTTAACCAGGTATTGATTTGATCAAGTGAAAAAAGAAACATGGGTATACTGATATACTGGGTTGATTTCAGGAGACGTTTTGATATGATTACTTTACCACACTCTTACAGACAACAAATCATAGTTTTACTCCAACATAAAAATCATTTATACTTCATTTTCTTTGCCTAAGACTTTTGCCATGTACTGAAGATTTCAGTACAATGAATGCAGTTTCAATGAATAGTCTCATTACTCCCAATTCCTGTTTCAATAGCAGAATATTACTTTCTGTTGCGTCTGTAGCTCCGAGGAGTGGCAGAAGATAGGAGAAGCTGATAGGGAGGCTGTGGGAATCACAGTAGCAGATGATGGGGAATTTTGGTAAACGCTCTATGCATGCTAGGGTGCTTTTCCTTGCTTGTCACGTTTAACATTATGAAACACATCCAAATTGTTTCTCCATCCATCCATTTTCCACGCCTGCTTGTCCTGCAGGGTCGCGGGGGTTCCGAGCTTATACCAGAAGCAACAGCCGACAAGGCCGAAATTATAATTTAGGCTGAAATTGTAGACAAATTCATGCTTAAGCTGGCTGTTGTGAAAAAAGCCGATGAATAATATTGGTATCTACCAGCACCAGAGTTTTTAGCAGTTAGTAATCTTGTTAATAACTGTATTTTCCTAAATCCAACGGTATATAAAAGTCTGAATGAAGTTTTACAAATGTAAATCTACAGGACATGTCTCTGCTTTTTAAATAACATAATACATTTAACTTATTTTAACTAAATAAAAAGCTGATTGCAGTATTTTTTATAATGTTCAAGTGATCTTAATTGCATTTATTAAAGTATTGAGCCAGTTTTTCTGAGTGATCAGGGTAGTTTACAGGGAAGGTGAGCCCACACAGGCTTCCTTGGCCTCCCTGCAGGATGGAGTTTGACGACTGGTGTACGTACTTTTCCGACGTCGATGTGTGCCGCCTCATCAACACCTCCCTCCTGAGCTTCCACAAAACGTGGAGCGAGGTGGTGCTCTTCGGCAGCTGGCTCAGGCACGCGGAGGCCCTGAATAACCGTTGCGGCGGCTGCATGAACCACCGGCAGACCTTCCTCCAGAACCCACAGGTCTTCATGCTACCATGACAATAACTATCTTGCGTTGCCATCGCTGATTCTATTCATTCTGAGTCTAAGAATCTTAGGTAGTCAAAGACAGTGTTTAAAGCTATTTATGTCTAGTAAGTATATATTTAACATTAGAATGTATGCAAACAAAAGTAACACACACTCTCTGTCACACACACACACACACAAAGAGTGACTGATGACTGAATTACACACACACACACACACACAAAGAATGACTGATGACTGAATTACACACACACACACACACACAAAGAATGACTGATGACTGAATTACACACACACACACACACACCACACTCACACTCCTCAGGGGTAGCCTAGTCATTTCATGTATTCAATAACTTTCACTAATTTATTTAATTAACTTTACTTGTTAAATAATTGTAACTGATTAGTCATGGTATGGTAGTGGCTGAATCAACGAATACATGAGTATATTGTATAGTTTCTGCTTGTTCTGCACATACATAACTTTGAAATGGGTAAGCTAGCACGCTTTGGCAGACAGGAAATCATGGGTTTCGCAGCAACATCAGCAAGATTATTTAAATGTAATTTTGACTGCCGAAGACTTTAGCACAGTAGCATACCTGGAGTTCATGGGCCATCTTCTTTAATATTTCAGTATATTTTTGACGTGGTGAAAGAGGAAGATGACGTGCTGATATCCCTTCAGCAGAGAGACACGAAAGTGCACCGGCCGGCGGGCGAGGGTAACAATCTCACCATCGGCTTTGCTGTTTTTAAGGTGCGTGGCAGGATGGGGTGAACTCTGCAGTAAGCACTGGCCCTCCTAAAACACTGAATTGCCTCTTTTTCTTTTTTAAAAACAAGATGAGAAACTTACATACACGACACGACACGACAATCAATTATATTTCCCAGATGTTTGTACTGAGATTAAGTTTAAATGCTTAATTCATATTTGGCGTTGCTGGCGGAAAAACGGATTTTAAAAAGAAGTATGCAACATTTTTGTTGGACTAAAGAAGCCATCCACAGATATTCAATATTATTATGACTAATGTAAAACGTCCTTCAAAAGGACATTGATTAATGACTAAATGGGGCCTTATGATCCATCTCCATGGGAGTTTTATTTACACAAAAATGTTCAGAGGGCAGAATGAAAAATGATTGGTACAGAGAGATAAGCAATCAGACTGTAGATAAGGTGGCTCCAAGCAACTAGAGGAGGCAGGACCAACCAATCAGATGTCTTGGCCCCGCCTCTTTTACAATCTGATTGGTCATCTCTCTGGACCAATCATTTTTCATTCTGCCCTCTGAACATTTTTGTGTAAGTAAAACTCCCACAAGGATCAATCTTATCTGTCTGTTTTCAGGTGGAGCTTAACAGGGAGTACAGGATACACAACATAATAACCCAGCAGAACGTAGCAGCTTCCACCTACATAAACAGTCGCACCGTGTTCATGAGGAAAACTCTTCCCAAAGGCCGTTATGTTGTCATTCCTTCAACATTTAGGCCAGGGGTTCTGGGAGAATTCATGTTAAGGGTATTTACGGATGCTTATTCTGGCTGCAGGTAAGGTACCTCTGCTGTAGGGCTGTACACATAAACGCAGTGTTCCAATGTCAAAGAGAGCATTACTAGCAATGTCCCTGCGCTCACCTGGGGAATGCAGAGGATCTATAGCTTCCACATTATATAATTAAGGATAAGGTATGATAAAAAGTAAAAATGAAACTAAAGCAAGTGGGGTCCTGTGTACGGATGCTGTCCCCAGGGAACTGGCACTGGACAAGCCAGCCATGACATGCTGCAGCTGGCTCCAGGGGTATCCCAGGCTGGTCACACAGATCTACGTCCACGGAGCTGAGGGGCTGGAGGAGCAGGACAGAGATGGAGGTGAGGACGCGTGAGCATGGTGCTGTGGGGGAACCCTCATGCCGAGCGTGATTTTCTCTGGGTACTCACACTCACTTTACATTATGCACATTCACACTATGCAACTTAGCCTATTTATTATCTATTGCTGCTACACCACTTTGTCTTCCATGTCTTCTGTGTATCTTGTCTTATGTTCTGTCTGCGAGGGAGGGGTTTTCAAGTAAGAATTTCATTGTCCTCTGTACGCTGTACTTTGTACATATGACAATAAACTTCAAACTTCAACTTCACTGCTCCAGCAGTCCAAAGACATGCAGTTAGGCTGATTGGTGTCTCTAAATTCCTGTAAATGTAGCAATGTAATCAATGTAATGTAGCTGTAATGTTCCTGTAATGTAGCAGTAATCAATGTAATCAATCAATCTCTACATATCATGAATTCTTTACATTTATCATGAAATTAGGTAGCTTAATCAAAATACTGTTACATATTATACTAATGGTCAAGCAGTTTATCAAGCTTGTATTTTAGCATGATTTTGCATGACCGATTAGGAAGAGCCACACAGGGGAACATCTGCCTCATTACGCCTCATACATGTAACATTGTAACAACTTTGAGTCATTTTACTAAATATTAGATTGTATTTATATTTTAAATATAAATACATTGTAGACTGCAGACTTTACAGTAACTCTCTATCACGTGTGCCAATCAGAGGGGAAATTGGTGATGTTTCTCTGATTCACCCTGCAGGAGCGGACCCCTATGTAATCATAGAGTGTGATGGAGATTCGGTTCGGTCCACAGTCCAGAACAACACACTGGAGCCGGTCTTTGACACCAGAGCCATATTTTACAGGAAGAATCCCACAAAGCCAATCACAGTGCAGGTGAGATTAATCACAAGTGAGATTAATCGCAGGTGAGATTAACGGCAGATTATGTTAATGATCCACAGTTCTTAGAACAGCACTGCAGAATTGTGAAGAATTGCAGGCTTTTTTGGTTCAGGTGTGCTGGGACCGGGGAGAGAGCAAAAATATACACTGTCTGGAGGTTGTCTGGGTTGAGAATCTGTACAGAAGAATTTCTGCTAGAAAGTGTATCTATTTTTTCTTTCTACTAAAGGCAACAATTTTATAATAAAACGGCATACAGCACTTTCATAAGCACTGCCTTCTCCCATGGAGTCTATCCGTGTGTCTGTCTGTCTGAAGTCTGTTTTAACATGGTAAATTAGTCTGGCATTTTTTTTAAAACCGTCCAGAATTAAAGCGTCTACAGCAGACAACTCACCGCAGTGGGGCCAAAATCCATAGTTTCTTAATAACCTTAAAATGATTCATTTCCCCAAAAAAAGGTCCCGACTGTTTTTATTGTTTCACGCCGCATATGTCTTTGCCTGTAGAATAATCTTAGTGATGCTGCATGGGTAATGCGGTACATTTAATGAACATGCACTTACTAGGTATGGAACAGCAATCTGGTGAAAGACCAGTTTATGGGGCAGGTGGTCCTGGCTACCTCCCTGAAGGACTCATCAGAGGCACAGAGGTTGAGGTTGAAAAAGAGAGGCGCTGAAAGAGACGAGGACATGCCTGGCAGTGTCAGCCTGCGGGTCGTCACCTCCAGCAAGCTGACGGACATGTGACGCAGCGAGATCAGCTGCACCGGTCCTCCTCGACACCCTGCCAAAGGGACTGGCCCGTAATACAAAGACACGGCCGTGCCATCTCCAGTCTTAGCGTAGTGGGAAATAGCAAACAGATGGCATTCCCTTTGGTGTATCACTTTGTACAAACACTGCTATTTCTTACAGCAAATATCTGAAGACAAACGGATAATATCATCCCACTAGACTTTGCACAATGTGCAATCATTAAAATCATTGCACATAATAAAGGAGTTATTTACTGAAATAACATCTACAGTGATTTCATTTAACATCTTTTTTTTCTAATAAATGATCAATGTATTAATCAATGTACAGTTTAACTTTCCATTCTTTTGGTTAATCCTGAAAAAATGTCATTTAACCTTTGTTGATATCTTGAATGGACAAAAACATCTGAAACAGTTTGCAATGAAAAGTAAGTTTATTGAAAACAAAGATTATGTGGAGTGTTTTGTTTTCTATTTCAGTCCAATTTCCAAGCTGCAGTATTGATTGTTGTCAGTATTACACTCAAGACAGAGCCATGCACAATTCTTAATTCAAAAACTCTATTGCTTCAACCACAATTAGAAATATTTTCTTATCGAAAACTCCAATTTAGTCATTTTTCTTAAAAAAAAAGAAAAAAGAAAAAACCTGCTTAAGGTACAAGAGACTGATCAGCAGTGCTTTAATATTTCAAATAATTTAAAGTTTTGTTCTTATTCAAACACATTTAAGGAGGAATTTCACATCACACTTACAGACTTACATATTGCCCGGGAATGGGAATGTATAGGAGCATTGGAGGGAAACTGAACATTGAACATTTTTTTTCTTCCACCAGGAGGGGGAGCCATTTGCGCTCCTTTCTTCAAATGGTTGGCGATCTCACAATACAACAGGGACACAGAGCAGGGCCAGAGCTTGTTCTGTGGGCCCGGAGTATAGCAGCTGCTGATTACCAGACTGGTACATACAGCATCACAGTACAGAACCTGGGGTACCACTATTTATTATACACTAATAGAAGCTCAGCTTTATCTACATTGGCTGGAACAGGATTCTTTGTAAAACTTCATGACTGACATTTCGCTGTATTCAGCTGGACCAAAATATATATATCAGTTAGCCTGTTCGCTTATATATACTGTATATCTGTAAAATATATACTGCAGAACAGTCTCTTTCTTTTTGAGAGTAGCTTAACGGGCATTTTGACAAGGGGATACCATTTTCACACCATCTAGTGGCTAGCATTAGCGCGTCTGAGCGGTAGCAGAGGCTTCCCTGCTGGCGGACCACCCGTAAGGTATCAATCTGCCCGCAAGCCTGCCCCCTGCTGGTCTGAAACAGGCAGAGTGCATGAGAGCAGCTGGCAGACGTCTCACCAGCTATCGACGGGAAAAGGTTCTCCATCTTCTCTGACGTGAACCATCAGCCACCATGTGTTGTAAAAGTTCTGTATTTTGGACAATGAATTTTTTTCTTTAAATTTATAGCCAGTTCACACAAGAAATGATGAAAAAAATCAATCATTTGGCATAAGAACCAATAGCATTCCATACCTAACCAATGCGTTGCTTCACCATTAAATTGCGCAGTTCTTGAGGGTGCTTTCTTTTTTTCTTTTTCCTAATACTGCAGTTTAATTCCAATGAAATATCTACGGAAAGGCCCGGAAGGAAATTAAGACGTGTGAAAATTAAAATGAGACTCCGGTGCCGGCTCACGTTTCCAATATCAGGTACAGTCACAAACAGGTACACACGATCACTGGCACGACCCGTAAATTCGTCACATTTTTTAAAACACGCACATCTTGACTGTCCCACCTTAACGTCTGCAACAGGAAGCTACCCAGACAGAAAATCGTAACCTAGGTCGAGAAAAGAAATTTGTAAAAATAGCACCCCTTTAATAAGGTATATAAATATCTGACAGACCAACAGCTGAATACACTTAGCGTACGTACAAAACGTGGGTTTTTTTACGTCTCTCTCCACAGTTGGTACAAATGGCTTGATATAATTTGGAATTCCTGCAGTAGATTAAATATGTTTTTCTCAGAACAAAAAAAGATCCTTTGTCTTTAAGACAGATCAACAGGAACTCTTCCCCTTAGATGCATAAAGGTATTTTTTTTTTTTTTTTTTTTAAAGAGATGTTAGGAGTTTGACACAAAATGCTATAAAATCACCAACATACTGATGGCTGGAGCTGTAATTGGAAACTGTCCTTTTATCAGAATAACCCCCTTAAGTCACAGACAGAGCTACGACCCCCCACTCTCCCATGCGAATTAACCCATAACACTGTGGAAAATGGTCACATGATCATGCTGGAGTAAGATTCAACGAAGCTGGCCGACGTAGGAGGTATAGTGGAACCAAAACCAGGGCTGAATGGGCTAGAGAATGAGAGTCACAGTTTATACGGGCAGACTCGTCCCTGCCTCTTTTCTTTCTGAATCCAGGAGAGGAGCAAGTCTAAACAGCTTTGCCCCCCCCCCGGTGCATCCGGATGGCTTCTGTAAAAGCTGGGCTTCCGGTCTCCGGGCAGACGCAGGAGTTCCATAGAACGGTAGCCTCCCTTGTAGTTCGCCCACGACTCTCTGTCTGACTCCGAGAGCCAGTGTCCTGCCGGGGGCACCGTGCCAACACCAGACAAATCTCGGTCAGGGGATATGAAGAAGTCCGGTGCGTGTTCTGGCGAGCTTCCCACGGACGGCCCGCCCCAGCGGCCAAGCCTTAGCGGCCGCTGTTCTTTATGGCCTCCTTGGCAGCTATGATCAGGGGCGTCAAGCTAGAGAGAGGTTTGGCTAACTTCAGGAATGGATGCTGGGGGAAGAGCAATTAGGAGAGTCACATCATTCCATGGTTTTCCAAAATAATGCACTGATTTAAGGAAATAACCGGAGAACATACTATTCAAAAGTATTACAGAAAAATGCACTGCCGAAACAGTCCAGGAAAAGTGTATGAAATAATCAGCTTTTCAAAAAAAAAATATTAAACTCTTTTTAACTATTTTCTAATATTCCAAGAATGATGTAATTATGGAAATAATCCAGCATGGAGGACCAGACTCAGATGACAAGCCTTCATTGCTCCTGAGTGATAACTGTAGGATGTACAAAAGTGACACCCGCACTTTGGATTAAACCCGTGACAAGGTGACAAAGCTTTCGCAACGTTGTGTCAGCTACATCCTGGCTAAGATCTGAGCTCAAGGTTCAGGCTTCAGGTTTTGTTCTTGATCTGTATGTAGATATGCAGCTACAGGTGACTCAGTCAGGAGAGGTCAGGTTGCGGAAAGACCAACCAAAGATATTCCCAGTGGAGTTTAGCTGCTGTACTTCACATGAAAGTACCAGATTGCCTTTGCTATCAGTAAAACACTCAGTTCTTTGAACAAGCAGTGTGAAATTTAGACAGTTTGGAAGTAGCTGTGGTTTAAAGGAAATTTCAGGGCTCTGTTATCACTAGGATCATCCTGAGAGCTGAATACTGCCAGACTGTCACCACTTGTTTACATTATTTCTGAATGGGAAACTACATCTTCTACTTCATCATCAATGTCTACAATGTTGGAGAAGTTACTCACAAAAGTAATTCATTACAGACAGAGATGGAAAGTTCAGGTCCAGAAAGTACTAAACGACACCAAGGTTTTGTTTCAACCAGTTGAGTATTCTGTGATTCTTTATACTGGTTGGTTGAAACAAAACCTTGGTCTGGATTTGTACTTTCCGGACCTTTTGTGAGTAACTTACCCAACACTGAATATCAACCTGACTCTGTTAAAGAAAATCAGATGACTCTTCTGCAGAAAGGCCACTAGCTGATTATACAGACGATGCAATACACTGGAAATACCTGCAGAAGCTCCTTAGCAGACCCTCTCCTGTCGACGTCCATCTCCAGGCATTCACTGAGGAACTCCCTGAAGACGGTAGAGAGTCGCTCCGGGTTCTGGAGCTCAGGCGTCCCGTTCGTAGCAATCAGGTATAGGGCCTGTACAGAGACACGGACAAGCTCAAACTCACTTGCAGACCGCAGCCAACCGAGCCAAATTCGGACTGACTAATTGACCAATAACAAGTGCAAGATAGTTGCAGGAATAACAGACATATGAATATGACTAAGAAGCTCACATGAGAGACACTATCCAAATATCAAGAGAGATGTAACTAAGATTCAGAGCGATAAACAAGAAATCCAGTAGTGCCAAAAGTAACCACTTCAAAGGAAGAAAAGAAACCACTTCAAAGGAAGAGTCAAGACAGCATGTATCAGCATCCCTAGTGCACTTTCAGACTGTTTTACGCCGTAGTCTCTAGGATATGTGTAAGGCATTGAGAAGACAACCCCACGGGGAGAGTTTAAATGCCAAGGAGATTAGACGCTTCCATAATTCAGAGGAAACATGCGAGCGGTTTATGAAGTCTGTCTGTTTGCTTCCAGAGAAGCTCAGCTCCTGTGTCCTTGAGGGAACTGCCTTGTCCAAACTGCTCAGGTAAAATATCCAGCTAGATGAATAAAGATGCTTGGCTTAAGCAGTCACTGAAGCAACAAGAACAAGCTAATAATCTGAATAATAATTTCCGCCCCATCAACATTTCTGCTGATGATGGTACCCAGCCGGTCCCCATTTCAGATGTAATCACCTGGCACATAGAGAGAAGGCACTTGAAAACTGAATACAAGGACACCCCCTCTGTAAAAGAGCAGGCGATTACTGCAGGAAGGAGGCCTGTTTTTTTGGTTGGTTGAGGTGCTTCACTTCCAATTTTGCACTGAACTATCTGTAATAACAGCCTTGGCATCTCTTGCCGCACGTTCATTCACCACTCAGTGCGTTAACTACACTTTGGATTTCCAGCACCTCTGGGCCATTTGGAGTGGTCTGCACACTGCCCGTGCTGAGTGACACATCTGGCACACCACCTGCCTCTTTCTTAGATAGAGACAGACAGACAGACAGACAGACAGACAGACAGACAGACAGACAGACAGACAGACAGACAGACAGACAG
>JAODLD010000002.1:2416502-2429781 GCA_026781065.1 Mormyrops boulengeri
AGACAGACAGACAGACAGACAGACAGACAGACAGACAGACAGATAGATAGATAGATAGATAGATAGATAGATAGATAACTTTAATAATCCCAGAGGGAAATTCTACATCACATACTTTCACTATATCTCAAGAACAGTTCTGCTCTGCACACACAAGTAATTCTGCGAGGCAAATCACTCCTGACCAGCACCACGGTAAGGGATACGTTAGCGGATTCTCTGTCACATGAAGATGGGTTTTCTATTCAGAAATACTTTACCATCAGCTAAATAAAATACAGCATAATATGGCATAAAAAGCAACTGCTTGGTATAAATAAATCAAATAAAGTGCATTGCAGATCACAGTACTCAGCATTTCAACACTTTATAACCACCACAAATTCGCTATTTGTTTTGTGATACAAAGTTCTGTGATATTTACTGTTCAGTGCGATTTACTGTTCTGCACGTTTGTCTGTATTGTTTATTGTTCCTATAGTCTAATGCTGCTATTGTTATTCTTTAATTTACTGCTAACTGGCAGTCTGTTGGACACCTGTGAGTATCTCATTGTACACAGTTAAAATGATGACTAATTGTTAACGCCACCTGTTGATTCAAATGTGAGTTGTACTTTTGTGAGCATGCTCAGTGGAGCATTTCAGATGTCTAGGAGCACCTACCCTGAGAGGATTCTCGTTGAGATACGGCGGCTCCCCTTCCACCATCTCGATAGCCATGATGCCCAGGGACCAGATGTCCACCTTGGGGCCGTAGGCCTTGCGGGTGACGACCTCGGGCGCCATCCAGTAGGGCGTGCCTACCATGGTGCTGCGCTTGTTCTGCTCGGGGGTGATCTGGGCGCAGAAGCCGAAATCGGCTGCACAGGGAGGGAATGGAGACACGCTCAAATGATTAAGACAAACACCACAAAATTTTAACCCTCTACTTAAAGTCGCTTTGGATAAAAGCATCAAATAAATAAATGCAAATGTATATTTGTGGGCAATGGTGCCTTAGTGGTTAGGGAAGCGCACTTGTAATTGAAAGATTGCAGGTTCGAATCCCTGACCAGCAAAACACTGTCCCCAAGCACTGCTCCCCAAGCTAGCTGAATTAGCTGCCACCTGCTGTGTCCCAATGTCACATACGAGTTAAATGCAGAGGACACATCTCGTTGTTGAGCACTATGTGCTGTGGTGTGTCAACAATGACCACTGATCACCAAATTCTGACGCAAAAAAACACAAGAGGACTGAATGTGAGCAAAGTGACAGAAGTACAGGATCCCCCAGCAGTCTGCATGCTGACTTACTCAGTTTGACAGAGCCATCCATGCCTAGAAGGATATTGTCACTCTTGATATCTCTGTGGATGACTTGGTTGGAATGCAGGAAGTCCAGCGCCTGCAGACACTACAGGGAGAGCAAAAAAAAAGGGAAATTTGAGGCTGTTTAGCAAAACACATAAAAAATAAAAAACAAGCAGGTATGTGAAGTATACAGAAAAACACCGAATGTGATGGATAATTCCCTTCCAATCTGCGCTAGGACGACAAGCAGATGATCTGTGCTCACCTCTCGGCAGACAGAAGCAATCTGGCCCTCATCCATACAGGTCTCGGTTACCACGTCAGTCAAGGATCCCCCAGCTAGGTACTCCATCACCACCCAGAGCTCATCTCCCACCAGATAGCTGACCGAGAAAGGCAGGGGGGAAATAGGGGTCTGATTAAAACATCCAGACAGTCATTTACGCAGACACTCCTGAGAGGGTACTGCTGTCATCCGGCAGGTGGGGGGGGGCGGTGTTTCTCATTAGCTCAAAGAATCACAGCAAAAAAATATAAATACCACATGCTGAAAAATAGCAAATGTTCCTAAAAAAGGGTTTGTACACATCAGTTACACTATATAAACTGAACTGAGGTTACACAAACTGGAACAAAACCAATATATATTCAACATCCCCAACCTGAAATCCAATCC
Source organism: Mormyrops boulengeri (assembly GCA_026781065.1). NCBI lineage: Eukaryota > Metazoa > Chordata > Actinopteri > Osteoglossiformes > Mormyridae > Mormyrops > Mormyrops boulengeri. The sequence continues at coordinate 2,418,473 of JAODLD010000002.1, forward strand.
AGTGACCCTGGTGTGGACCAAATTAAGAACTATTACCGTGAAAAACCCTGAAAATGTATGCCCCCTGCCTTTCAAAGGGAACCTTTCCTGGCTTATTCTAATGTTTTTGTTACCATAGTTACTGATAGGCTAATGTCCCAGAAAATTGGCATTTCTGTCCATACTTGAGTTGGGACTCGGGGAGCCAAACCTGTCTAGGTAGTTGACAATGTTGGAGTTCTTATTTTCCCTCATCACCAGGATTTCGTTGATGATCAGCTCCTTCTTGGGCTGCTGCTGTAGGTTCATCTGCTTGACTGCCACCTGAGAGAGAGAGAGAGCGCGAGAGAGAAAAGGAGGGAGAAAGGAGCTCAGTCATAACCCATCCTTGTTTCAGTGAAGCTGGGAAAATTTTTTGTGTATGCTAAGTATGCTAAATTTGTGCGTATGCTAAAACAGGAAGCGGCAGACGTGCACAGGAGGATTGCTGCTCACTGTTGGGAATTCACTCCCCCCACTTCCAACTTCCCACATTCACACATTTAGCCTTTAATGTTTTCTAGGTTTTGTCTTAAACTTAACGTGGTGATAGGGGTTCTAAAAAGAGAAGGGCTTTTGCAGACTGTGGTAAAAAGGCCTTTTACTGTTCACTAATAGGCACAGTATTGTTTGCACTTTGTTTTTGCACTATACGTAAGGTTGTTGCACTATGCACTACTAAGAATACTGTGCTTGTACTTGGTTTTTGCACTATGTACCGTGTTTGCACTATGCACTAATAAGAATACATTGCTTATACTTGGTTTTTGCACTATGTACCGTGTTTGCACTATGCACTAATAAGAATTTTCACTTAGTTTTCACTTAGTTTAAATTCGGTTTGTTTGTGTCTGCACTTTGTTTCTGCATCTGTGCACTTTATGTGCCTCACTGCTGTATGCAAAAGAATTTCCTCCCAGAATCAATAAATTATATCTTATGACATATAAAAATGTTTACTTAGTTAATCTGCTAGAAAACGTCCCTGTAAACAGTAAATAGTTTAAAAAATCTTTGCTAAAAAATAAGTAATTGTGTTGCAATTAAGTTTTTAAAAATAATCAATCAGCATGCCACTGCATTAGTGAATCAGTTTTACTTAAATAAAGTGACAGTTTAGTGACATCTATAGCAAAGCTCTAATTTTAGTGACAGACAAAGAGCATCAGTGATGTGCAGCGTGAGGGCAGCTGACGGCACCGACACACGGTAACCTGTCCAAAATTGCCAGCTGTAAAACCTCACCCCTTGCAAGCTTCTGCGCGCCCCAGCCACACGCCGGAGATCGCAACGCTTAACCTTTCAATCTACTTTTCATTTTATTTGTAAAGCCTGCTGAAACCCAATTGGAATTTAATAATCCATTCCCCACAAGGCAATCGGAACACATTCAAGCTAAAATCTCAAGCGAGCAAAAGCAAAAATCACAATTTTCCGGTTCTTGCTTTTCTACAATTCAGTGCTAATGTCTGCTTCAGTATCAGTGGCTACAGTTAAATACCGTTTTACATAACGCATAGAACCACTGAGACTGTTAACAGCTCTGGCTACTTGACAGCTTTGTGCTGCTTATGCATTATCTGCCTCACTCATACCTCACTTTGAGCAAGAGTGTCTACCAAACAAATGTCAGACATAAGTGATAATATACTGCATATCTGATTAGTACATAAACGCTAACGACATCATAACCAAGGATGCCAATATGTCCTCACTGATGCTTGTTCTGTTTTTTGCATATGGAATGACCTCCTCCAAGACCCTGAATAGGACAAGTGGTTACAGAAAATCGATGGATGGATTGATGGACGGATGGATGTAGTTACCTCCTGTCCAGTGGCGACATCGATGGCAGTGTACACGACCCCAGATGCACTGAGAGAAAATAACGTGAGTTACTACAGTACATTTAAGTTTAATTCTTTCAAAGACAGGGAAAATTATATACATCAAGAATGACCACAGAAAAGAATTTAAGTACTACGTACAACAGACGTGCCATTTGAACTGATAACGTCCAACAAAATTAATTTAATGAAAGTCTCGTGAACAATCTGGGTTGGCTTAAAGGCATAAGGATGCATTCCCCAAAAGTACAGTACCAGTTAAAAGTTAGAACACACCAAGCTGCTTACAAAGGAGAACGGTAGTGTCGCATCACATGACCTGGTCACCTGACCAAAAGATAGTAGAAATGGTTTTGGAGGAATTTGACCAGAGAATGAAGGAAAAGTGGCCAACAAGTGCTCAGCATATATGTGAGAACTTCTTCAGAAGAGCTGGAAAAGCAATGCAGGAGGCCACCTCAGGGAACTGGTGTAGAGGAGACAGGAGGGTCAGCCAGTCCATGGAGCAACTGGGTTAAAGGGTCTTGCTCAATGGCCCAATGGTGGGATGACTCTGCCGACCATGAAAACTGAACAAGCAACCTTCTTAGTTCTAATCCACACAGCTGCACCCCCCCTCCCAAAAATTATATATTTTATTGTATAACATTTCTTTGGTCAGTAGGTAATTCCATGTATTGAATTTTATAGTTTTGACTTTTAAATTATCCCAAAATGTAGAGAATACTCCAAATAAAGTTTTCTATCGGTAGGTGTGTCCAAACTTTCCACTGGTACTGTATGCCAAACTTCTGTCATCTGACTTAGACTCTTGGCTCCCCCTGATGACCCTGACTGGGTGGAAGATGCATGGAATAAGACCCCAAGGTCACTAGATGGCAGTGTTGTTCACTACATCAGACAGCCTTGATCAAAGGAATGTTTTTCCTATTTATACAATAAATACCCAGTATCTGATTTCTCTTTATTGTCTTCCATCATCATGCCCAGTCTGTGACGCATGTGTGGCTGGATTATATATTTCCAGTAAATCAATGATCAAAGCACTTGTTGAGATTGAGTTTTGCTCCAGCGTCCCACTGGTAACCATAAATCACTGGAGCTCAGCCCATGCAGTGCCTCTAAACAGGCCGGTAATCTGTTACACCTGGGTCGGGATGCCAGCACATCAGACTGCGCCATTTCCACAATGACCTGCCTCATCACCAGGAACACGGATTTCTCAATCCACCATTAACTGACCTTACCAGCTCATTTTCCGTAACTGCTGTCATCTGCCATCCTGCCAGGAGAAATACATCAACCTTCCAGATGCGTATTATCAAATTCCTATTCAAATTCAAAATAACTTTTTTTTGTCCCCGAGGGTCTCTTGGCAGGTACATTATGTATGTATATTGATGTATATTATGTATGGGGGTTGTTGGGGTCTCTCAGGGCACAAGGCTGGGGTACACCCAAAATGGGACGCTGGTCCATTGCAGACACATACACACACACAAAGACCATTTACGGAACTCCAGTTATATGGAGGCAACCTCCAGGATGTGGGAAGGACACACAAACTACACACACAGATCAGGTGTGGCATTCGAACCCCCGACCCTGGAGTTCTGCGGCCACGGTACCGCCCATTGCAGCGCCGCAGCTCCAAAGTTCCTCTGCCAACATTCCTGAGACGCCAGGCATCCGGGAAGGCGGCGATCCTTACGGCTGCAAGCTGACCTACAAACCCATCCTGCCTAACCCCCACCCACTCCCACTCTGCTGAACAGCTCAGCATCACGCCACACTGAGAGAAGATCTCATTTACATCTGCTAGGTCAGCTGTGTTCACCAGCAGTGACTTCTCAATCTCCTACCCATCTCCAGCAGAATACTCCAAACAAAAGAAGCTCCTCACCCTTGAATGAGGAAGCTTTATTCTCCCACACAGCTAAAACACACACACTACTTGCTGCCTATATCCAATTACATTACTCATGTAAACTCTGTAATACCTGCTCACCATAATTCAGGTTTATTGTGGTTTTTCACTGCTCTATTTAAGCTGGTACTCACTTCAAATCCTACATCCATATTCTACATCCATATCCAAGTTCTACATCCTGTAATTATACAGCACCCTTTCCTTTTCGCATTGTGTTTGCTAATAGATTTAAACTAGCCAACTGTATCCAGGTTACTCCGAAGGCACCAAATAAATAAATTATGAAACGGTAACGCTGTCCTGAATTAACAATTACTGCCACTATTTGAGACAGATCCTGATATATTCATGTACTTCATTAACAGATTTCGGTCCCCGCAGCTGTCAAACAATCCAGGAGCAGCTAGGGTGCTACATTTATATATTAGATACAATGTCAACTAGTCCTTTGAGGAGTTGGGGTTAAAGGTCTTGCTCAAGGACTCAGTGGTGAAATGACTGTTGACAACAGGATTTGAAATAGTGACTTTTCTATCACAGGCACTGCATCCTAACCCACTGAGCCACATCATATATAAAATGGCACATAACATACATTAAATGGTATGCGACCATCTGCTTTCATTTTATTGCAATTACTTGAAAAATTATCTCAAGCAGATGCCTCGTTTGAGAAAGCAGGCGCACGGCTCTGTTTTAATGAGCGATCCATGATGCTTTTCCCTCAACCTCGCAAACGAGACGAGTCGCACGTTCCATGCAAAAGGACTGCAGATCCAATGATTCCGCACGATTAATGTCAAATCTGTGAGGCAGAGCTGGGAAAACCAAATGTAAAGTGGAGTCTCACAGCGGCCGGATTTATCGCTTCATGCTCAAACGAAGGCCTCAATACTGTCAGCTCCCTCCGTCACCACGCTAACCGTGGTGATAGCTTAACACTTGCATTTTGTTGCACGTTGGCGGACACTGACGTACCCTTGTCCTATTTTCTCGAAACGTGTGTATTTCTTCTTCGGATCCCCCACACTCACGATGGTCCCTGAAAGCGGAAGAGACGGCAGTAGTTACCTGGGCCACCCCTGCGCCGTGGGAGCAGAGACCCTGTACGCGGGTTACTAGCATCAACCCACACCTGGCTGGGCAGGTTAACATTGCAGGCCTGGAGAATGCCACAAATTACACCGTAAGGACTCTAAAGCTGTTTGCTTACTAGCAAAAAAGATTAAAAAACTGGCTAGACATGAGGAGTACTTGGATAGTTCATGCATGCAGGCGCAATTCTTGTCTTAAAAGGGGCCAAGCTCATCATTAGCCAATGATACGTTTTGAATAAGTGAGTGACAGGGGAGAGGGCATTCTGGGGGCCAATCAGCTTTCAGCTGCGGCCAATGCCCCTATGGCTCCGCCCCTATATAACAACCCTGAATGCATGAGACTTTAAAAGTGCAAAAATACAAAATTATTTCAGTTTAGCATTTATTATTTACTGCTGATTTTCCACAGCCAGCTTCACGCAGGGGGGTGAACTGACAGGAACATATAGGTGGGAGAAAAGCAGAGATTATCGACGGTCAGAGGCACGAGGCTCACTCAGTCGCTCCAGGATCTCCTCGTCTGTCATCTTGGATTTCTTCTTCTGCCGATCCGTCTGGCGGTAGAGGCTGCTGGCGGTGGTCTTGGGGGGTGTGGACTCTGGCGAGATGACTACCTCTTTCACGGGAGCCGGGGGGGCTGGGGGCTCCATGACAGAGCGCGTGTAGATCTGTGGGGAGAGCAGGGCGGGTTACTGTTGGCCGGCCTGGCCATTAAATGCCGACTGGATTCGTCATCCCTGATCTATAGACATAACGTGAGAAGGACCAATCAGTGCACTAATGAGGGGGGCTAGTAATATGTTGCCCAAAACCACAAAACACAATCACTGTGGGAAATGCTTGTCTGCTATTGCTATGAGATAGCTTTCAGCTCATGGCAGTTTTGCTTACACGAAAATGCTCTGAGGGCAGAATGAAAAATAACTGGTTCAGTGAGATAACCAATCAGACGGTAGAGGAGGTGGGTCCAAACAACTAGAGGAGGCTGGATGAAGACATCTGATTGGTTGGTCCCGCCTCTTCTAGTTACTTGGACCTACCTCCTCTATAATCTGATGGGTCGTTTCTCTGAACCAGTCATCTTTCGTTCTGCCCTCAGAACATTTTTGTGTAAGCTTTTTAGCTTGAATTCACCAAAGAAAAAGCAGGTAGCATCAGAGGAAGGTGCGACAGTGGCTCAGTAGGCAGCACTGTTGCCTATGTGGGCTTTGCGAGAAACTAGCATCCCATCCAGGGTTTCCCCTCCCCCATACAGCGTAAGACAGCCTCCCACCCTGGAAAATCTGTACCGGCTACACGGTAGGAAGACGGATGGAGGCATATTACCAGAAGGCATTGAAGAGACAAACAGGACGAGGTCACGCCCTCTCCCAACATTTCATCACCGACCGCAGTGCGAACCCTTGTTGTACCTGCTGAATCGCCGTATCTCCCTGATTACAGAGATGATAGCTGCTTTTACATTTACTTTTATAGTTCAAAAACATGTAAAATTTCATCGCATTGCATTATAAAATCAGGAAAGGGAGGTAACAAACAAAGCCATCCATTAAAATGTGAGCAACAATAACCCAATTTTCCAGCCTTCAGCCCTGTCCTCATATCGGCATAATCGAGAGCGAACTTGAAGCACAGAAATTATTCCTCAAGCTGCACAGAAGTTGTTTTTCCTGTAGCTGGTCCCATTTGGAGTTTTCGGCCTATTCTGCTATGACAGGAATCTCTGCCAATCACAGTAAATATTCCTCTGTGGTTCATTAGCTGTGCCTGTGAACAAGCATTAGCTGGCAGTTTATTAGCATTTTTACAGACTGCACAGGTTATTATCATTTTTACAGACTGCACAGGTTATTAGTGGTCTGTTAGCTTTTTAACACTCCCTTTCACATCCTTTCAGGAGCTGATGAACACACGCGGTACATTTGCAAGGTTGGAAACAGATGGAGTTATCCTTACCGACTTGGTGTGCTCTGGTCGGGGCGCGATGGCCGGGGGCGGCTCGTCATCATCGTCGTCTTCCTCATCCTCCTCCTCTTCCTCCTCCTCTTCCTCTTCCTCCTCAGACACCGGGGGAGCTAGCGGGGGCTCAGACACCGGCTTTGTTCCCTGCGTGAGAAGAGGGGCGGTGATCACACTCGCTCGGCCCCGCCTCCTGAACGGTCAGGTGTCCGTGGGGCTGAGCCCTGTTGTAAGAGCATGCCCTGGTTACTACGGTGACTCCGAAGCACAGAAAGCAGGAACTGTAAAAGCACTGGCAGCCTGGGACGTGGGAAAATGCCAACAATGAAGTCCTAGGAAACATACTACTGACCTTGACCTGGTCACATCTCCAGGGTAACCAAGAACTCCTTTAAACACACAGCTTTGCACCTGTTTACAGCCAAAAATGACTTCAAGCTCGAGAAGTTGAGCTAAAAACAAAAATACAGTAACTCCTAATACGGTAACCCCTTCACCTTCGCGCATTTGACATTCGCAGTTTTGGTTATTCACGAGTTAGCTGTGACTAGCTAAACCAGAACATTTTTTTAGCTTGCCAAATGATTGCGGTAACTTGCAGATGATGCGTAAGCCAAACATAATACTGAAAATTATTTAGATCATGTAAAATCATATAATACATAAATATTGATAATACATAACATTTGTTAGTACAAGTGCATACTACACTTTTAACATTAAAAGTCTTGGCTTAGGCACTGCACGTCAACCTCACTTACAGTATGTTAGCGGTCTTTGTGACTGTAGAAGCTCGCGTTTCTCACAGTAACTTTTAAACTTTTCAGTGCTGTTAATTTTGCATATTTAATAATGAGTCCAAAAAGTAGTACTCCCGGTATTTAATTACTTTGTACATACAGGGGCATGATTTTATATAATATACAAAAAAATCTAAAAAGGTCTTGATTGGAAATGACAAAATAATTAGACATGCATAGTGTACAGTACAGTACTGTCTGATCAGAAATTCGTAATAGTCTTTATGTTATCGTTCAGGCTAGCAGACTGTTAATGGTTAAAGTTAGATGAACCCAAATATTATTCACAAATTTTCACATTTGAGTTGATCTTCCACCCCAAACCCTAATGAATGTCAAGGGGCTACTGTATATCCAATACAGGAAGTAGGTTTTGGAATCGTAAGGCCAAATCAAAATACAAAATTATTAACGTTAATGTTACATTTTATTGACTAATGTTTATTAATGTTATCTTGTAATCTTACTGTTACTCATCTGAGACACATGAGCCTTAGAATTGGAATGGAATTTTGAAAAGCCAGCTACTTTAAAAAAAAGCTATCGCGGAACCAGCACTGGCAACCTTCAAATCACATTCAAGAGTCATTTATTTCACGTTAAATGAATATGATTTATTCCCATTGGATTTCACTAATTTAGTCAAATTATACTTCATTACAGAATGAATAGAATTAGATTATTTTTTGACCCATGAACCATCTGTTAAATGATTACAGTCCTCTCTGTGTGTATAATGGTGAAACTAACCTTCTCGAAAGTAACGTTATGCACTCAGACACATAACATGCCTTGGATAGATGCACCCAGCACTAAGTAACTGAAAATGTCGGTTATGATAAATGTCTTTGGCGAGAAAAACACTGAAATCAGACATCTTATGGTGAACACATCTGAAGAGGTCTAGTTAACAAACTGGAGCCCTGGCCTAGCTACTACTTTCCTATCACACATGGTCACCAGGCTGTGCAGTTGGACGACCCAAAGCTCTCAACCTCTCCCACCATCTTACCTTGAGAGTGGAAAGGAAATCGAGCGTCATTTGAGGCTTCGCGGTGATCCTCCTGCTATATGTTTTAGGCACCCACGTACAACTGTTCAGACATTTTGGTTTTAAGGTGGAATAACTTTTAAGGTGGAAGAGCTGCATCCTACTGAAGCAAAGCTGCAGAGGGAGGGTAGGGAGGGTGGGGTATGGGGTGGCAGTGGGCAGCAGCCAGCGGCACAGGGGCGCAAGACCTGCTGAAGCAGCTTAAGCCACACATGGTCTTCCAAGGGCAGCAGCCGGGAGCTGAGTGCAGAAACCCAGGGTCCAGTTTGCGAAAGGCTTGGAGCATGGGCTCCTAGGGGCTGCGTGCGGGGTCAGATTGGGAAACATGCCCAGTAAGACCGGCTGGGTGGAGAGGAAAGCCCAGAGCCGACAGGCCCATGGCCAGACAGGCCCTCCAAATGATGTAGGCTGAGACTGAAACCTCCAATAAGCTACGTCCAATGAAATTCTCTCTTCATTTCCTCCACATCCAGGGTACGTAAAAAAAAAAAAAAAAAAAAAACAAACACTCTTGCACATCAGGGACAGCGGACCTTGTTATGTAAACCTACTTGAAGGGATGGCAAATATTTTAATTAAGTTGTAGGGAATTTTTTCTATAATTACGTTACTAGCAGCTCTTTTACCCTCGATTTGCTATAACTAGCAGCAGCAGGTAGTAAGAGAACAGAATCAAAACATTTGCTCTCTACAGATAGTAGACAAAGAAAATGAGAACCATACAGCATGTAACAGTGACACAGGACATCCAGACAGTGACTCTCAGATCTGACGTCAGGCAGCATGCGATAAGGATAAAACTGGCCAAAGCTTCACAGAGCCGGTCACCATAATCACACCATGCCTGCTTATAGGTCCAGTGATGTCGGGCCTCTGACATTTAGAGGTGCCAATTTTATCATTAGTCAATGATGTTTTAAATTGATGAGTGACAGGGTAGCAGGCACACCAGGGGCCAATCATCTTTCAGCTGGGGTCAGTGTCCCTGTGGCCCCACCCCTGTATAAATCGCTGATCACAACATTAATGTAACAGAAACAATCAATAGCTCTGGGCGGTCTGACTCTCTTGGAACGGTATAAGTTCACTTCCTCCCACGAAAGGCATCCAGCAGACTCATACACCACCAGTCAATAGTTTCGGCACACCGCAGGTTTTTACCACTTTTCCATTTATTTCATAAACTGCAGATTTTTTAATTAGGAAGAATTAGGAAGTTGAGTGAACAATTATAAATGAAAATATAAGTCAAATAAAACAAGTTTCCTTTATAACATGGAAAGAGTATGTAACGGTGTATTTCTGACATCCTATTACCTGGTTGTGTGGTGATGGCAGAGTCACATTCTAGGCTGTACTTTAACTTTAAATGAACTAATTAACTGTTTCATTCCATGAAACAGAGCAGTGTTTAATGTCCCTTGCAGAAAAAAATGCCTCAAATTTTCTGTTCTAACTTTTAGAGGAGGTTACTTTGATGAAATGAAAAATATGACATTCTTTCTAATAAAAGGACTCAAATGGTGAACAAACTGTAAATTTGTTAGTATTGAGTGTATTTTTAGAATGTAGAAAATCTCAGTCTGTGCAAAAACTTTTGACTGGTGGTGTAAGAGTGGAGTGATCTTCTGCATCCCAAGTTCTTCTCCAGGACAACCATATGCCACTGCACTGGAGATCCACCATCAATGACTGGTTTGAAGAGCAGGGCCACTTTTGTTCCTCCTCTTTCATGGCTCCTACTTTAGTTTGACCCAAGTATCTGAGTCCACCTTACAGAATATCCAGGCAGCATATACTGGTTAAATAGCCTACTGACTCACTTTTTGTTCAATATCAATTACATTTAGTTACGTAAACTGAGTCACATTCTGTTAGCTCATTTTTTGACCAGTACCTCACTTGGCATCTACGATAGAACTAAGTGTGAATTAGTGTACTTTTCCATTATTTTCTTTCATTCCTGTTATGTTTTACGAGACCTTTTTCAAATCATAATAAATTTTTCTTTAGCATTTCAAGTTTTTTTTCCACCATACACCAGTATTAGATTTCAGCAAAGCACAAGACATTTGCTAACTCCACATACAAGCATGACGCCCTCCTTCATTTTCTTGTCCTCAGCACATCATTTGGAAGGCACTGGCTAGCTCCGCGCAGCACTTCAGCGGGGAGCATGAGCTACAAAGAAGCGCCATAGCGATACGTGGCCTTCTAGAATCTCTACACACAGCGCCGGAACCAGAGACATCTCGCCGGCGATGGAGCGTTCGTGAACCGTGTGAGAGATTACCTTGTCAGGCACCGCGCCGCAGGCTCTAACGCTGAGAGCTGGCGCAGACAGGAGGCGTTTCTGAATAAGGTTAAGAATGGGTAGGATTTACTCAGCACGCAGCCACACAAGTACACCCTTAGCACGAATATCCCTCTCCTTGGACAGCCTTCTGCTAACTTTTCAGGGTCGCTTCCACTTTTGGAAGGGGGACATAATCGATTCCTTCTTTTGGCTTCTGGACCATAACCAGCTACATATATCGAGTCTGTCAAGGTTATGTCCTGCAATAGGAGTGTCTCTAGAGATGTAAAGGGGTATTAGCTATAAGGTGG
>JAODLD010000002.1:2433482-2469308 GCA_026781065.1 Mormyrops boulengeri
GCTCTCCGCGTGTGTCGTCCCCTTTTCCTCCTCTCCCCCCCCCCCCCCCCCCCCCCCCCCCCCCCCCCCCCCCCCCCGCCCTCGCCCGGGGGCGGCCCCCCCCCCCCGAGAAGATGATGGCATCAGACAGATCACTCAGCAGAGCATTCGCAGGACACAGACTCCAGAAGACTCCCACGCAGGCGATGCGGGTGTCGCCGACGATGAGGCAGACGATTTAAAGAGATGGCCACTTATTTCTAAAACCTTCAACCTCAACTGCAGTCTCTGTGCTTCCCAGATAGGAACGGAAATGGGATCAGAATGCTAGATGTGGAGCCATGGTGAGAGCTAGCTCGAATTACCAACATAATTCAGCCCCCCGCTGCCACTCTGCCTGTGATGTTTTGGGGGGGATGTTTTGATACCGTTCATCTCCCTAGGAGCCTGTGGAATAGTGGATCTGGACCGTAACTCCAGGCCAGAAGAAACGCTTCTCGTTCTGGATGTCCTTAAAGAAGGGGAGGGTTCCATCGCGAATATATAACTAGCCCTGAGAGCAGAGCGTGGCAAGATAACTGAGGGGTTTTAAGAAAATAAAAAATAAAACAGCATATCGGAATCACCCAGAGTCTGAGGAGGCAGAGTCACAGCCATAAATAACCAATGGTATGATGGCTTATTTTGACACCTGAAATTTCCCTTTAGGACATTGAAATGCAAGTTGTTCTGCCTTTTCCCTCACAGTCATATATCACAGATTTCACTGTATGCTCCCATACTGTATGTTCCAAAACTAAGAACAGGTGCAGATCGCCTCTGCCTCATTTTCTATAGTATGTCAAACTGGATGTGATGTTAACAGTCTACTTCTGCTCTTCCTATTCAGCAGTACTTTATTTTTTCAGTCTTCCTGTCTTGAAATACTGGAAAATAGAAAAACTTGGATCTTCAAGAGATAGCACCACACTTTAAAATAAATGGGGAGAGATATTTCTTTTTGACCTCCTCAAAGGCGGTTGATTACAGAGCACAGATTTACTGCAGGCAAACTGGAAACACTGGTTCACCCACCTGCATGTTCTGAATGCAACCTGGAGGAACATGGGAAGAACATGTGAACTTCATGGATCCCTCGCATACATAGAGTTGTATAAAATAAAATAAAAGATTTTTATTTTTTTTCGTGTTATCAGAAAGCGAAAAGTGTAAGTGCAAATCTGAACCTGAAGTAACACTGAACAGCAACACTGAACAGTAGCAAAACACAGAAAAGCTTCCAAAGTCGGCCATTTGCAAAGTTCTCTAGAGCACCCACACCGCCATATTTAAGAAAGTGCTATGAGGTCTATCACAGCAAAACACCGCAAGGCGATAAAACAAACATGTCTAATTCTCACTCCTGGCTATTGTGAAACTTGAATTCCACACAGGCAGTGCTTGACTTACATAAAACCAACTTCAATAAACCCTTCAGCAAAAAACATCAGATACACAGAGTGAACAGAAACGCTAACCTAAAAAGGCAATATATGTCTGTAAGTAAATTTACACTTTATCTTTTCATTTCTTTAAGTTCGGGCTGTCCTGGTCCACTCCTTTGGTACACCGATCTGATTCAACCCTTTGAATATTTATATCTGCAGATTCCGATCTGTTATTATAATATACATTTAAATATACATACACATACAGTAGTCATTGGTGCATTTTTCATCTGACAAAACATCACGATTTCACAGAATTCTCCCTTATGATGTTTTTGCAACCTCATTAGATTTTGTTGTATTAAACGAGGCACATTTGTTACCTCATCTCCAAAGAACGGCATTCCAAACATTGCCGTTAGTTGTTCGACCGTTAGAGTTTACAATTTAAAGAATTTCCAGACAGCTGATATCTCAATAGTTTTCAGTATCAAGTCATGTGCCTCACGCTTACTGCAGCGTGCCGGAATCTTACAATCCGCACAAGCAACGTAAATTAGGCGGACGCAGGAAATGAAATAGACTGGGCTGTGGTAGCTGAAACCGATCATTTTAAAAAAATGCCTTTATTGGCCCCAATTCATAGATATTGGCTCGGGACATCCCTTTTATTTAGTACATATTAATAGCATTTATTTGGTTTATGCATTTTTTGAAGGTAAATACGATTTACGTAAAAATTGAGTTACATGATGGTTTGGGGAACAGATTTATGTGAGTCGAGAACTGCCTGCACTACATATACTACATTCTCTACTACACATACTACATTCCATACTAAATATACTACATTCCATACTACATTCTGTACTAAATATACTACATTCCATACTACATTCTGTACTACATATACTACATTCTATACTACAGCGAAAGCTAACTTCCCTCAGAAGGAGTGTGAAAATCACCATCCTCCAATCATTATTATTTCAGGTGGATCCTTAACCTGACGACTTCTTGGAGGAGGAATCCTTTGAGCAGATACACAGGCACGCAGATACATGGTCAATACCTTTATTAACTGGTGTCAAAGACGTAACGCTTCAGATACCCAAAACTTCACCAACAAAAGCTTGATAAGGACATCCCACTCAGTAGTGCAATTCTAAGCCTCCTTTATTGTGAAACAGCCTATTAACATTAGAGGTCAAAAGTAAATAATTAGATATTTCATCAAGAATCTCATAAAATAACTCCAGGGTGACATAATGGACTGAGTCAGACCTTAGAATGGAAGGTCACTGAGGACGTCTTCACATTAATGTGCCTTAACTACGTTTTATTCAGTCTACCTAGCAAGCAGAATGCTGTGTCTTCATCGGTAGACTATGGCTACTGAAACACCTGTCTTCGAGAATAGCAGGGAATTTTACGTCCGACTTCCACTCTGGAAATTCTCCAAGCCACACCACAATTTACTCAACACCCCAGAGGAAGGAACATCTCAGTTTCGTTTAAAATGACTTATATGGGTGTTGAGGGAAGCTCCTTTATTTTGATGACAGCAGAAACTGACCATGGCACCCAAAAAGTACAGAAGTGGTTAATTCAAAAGGCAATAACAGCATTCATTGTATACGGTAAGCTTATATGAATCACTCCCTGTTAATCCATTAAGGTAGCCTGCAACAAACACAACCACCATAACATTTTCAAGATAGTTGGGTACTGTTGCTATGACTAGCTCACAAATTCTGCCAAGTACTTCTCCAATATCCACACGTCTTTCAGAAAGTTAGGCTAAATGGCAGAATCGGCTTTTGGCTGATAAATAACTGGCTGCTCTTTGTGATATTGTAAGACTAACATGATAGTATGTAATTCATCAAGTAGTAACATAATTATAAAAAGTTACCATTTCTCTGTTAAATTCATCCATCCATCCGTTTATCAAGCACATTTATCGAATAAGATGCTTTTTGACTTAAGATACAGCTTTTTGTTAATCTTCTTAACTGCTCATTTTAACAGAGGTGAGGATAGATAGTAACTTGGAGGCAGAATTACTATCTCTGAACTCCATCTTTGTGCCCTTGAATACGGCCTTAGCTTTACATTCATGCATACTCCGTCACTGCAGCTTCTCTATTCCTTCCCGTTTTCATTTGTGGGCTTCTATGCTTGTAGTAAATCTCCAAGTCTTCAGACCACCGCTCCCATTAAGTCTCGTGGTTGTGTTTCAATTCACCCAAAGCTGTCCTGGTTGGAAGTATGCTGTCGACCATCTACGCATGGAGCGCATGGAGGTTCTACGAGGAATATGTAGATAAACAGAGCAGCTACTGGATAGATGCAGAATTACCAGGGGCCGATCTTCTCTGAAGTTCACATTTGAGATTCAAGGTAGGGGCCTGTTTGTTAGTATGGGTGTGCGTGCACCACTACCGCCTCTCACTTTTCTGAGCCAGCACCAGCTTCATCTCCCAGCCTTTATCTGCAGGAGCGTCAATCCCACCGCCCTACTTCTGTCTGGCAAAGCCTTGCAGATAACATGCACACGCAGAGGTGGAAGGACGCTATCAGTTGAGATGCATGCTTAGAGTGAGGCAAGGCAGCGCTCAGACCTCATTGCGAACTGCCTGTCTGCGAGTCACTGATACGGGATGGTTAACCAGCTAAACTGCACAGACGCATTCCTCGTGTTACATCGCCGCCTATACCAGACATGGAAACCATTTCTACCTGAGACAATGCAGAATGCCACTCCCCTCCAGCTGTCAGCTTTATTGAAACAAAACATAAGTTTCCAAAGAAATTTCCATTGTCTGACAGTAAATCAAAAAGATGAGAAATCTGGATTTGGTGGATGATGCCAGACTCAAAACTTATAAGTAACGGCTACTATGGAATCTAACATAGTAGTATGGAGACATTTGTGCTTATAAGAATACATGTATATTTACATGCAAAAAATGTTAACTGCAAATGCGCATCACATTCCCACAAATATGAACTGAATATGGATTTTAAAAGCATATGAAGTCTTCCAAAAGAAATTATTTAAATATGACAGAGTTTATAATTCATAATTTACAGGTTAGTGCAGTGCTGATTGAGTTATGATTACTGAATCCAAATGAAATCCATGATAAATGAAATCCTTTGCTGCTAATAAAAATAAACACTCATAATTCCCAGAATGCCTTTGTCTAGCTTTGACACATAATTTAAACTGAAGGTGATTAGAGCAAAAAACCGTGACCACATAAATGTATTTGTAAGTAACAATAATAAAAAATTTCTGTTGGAGAGCCATTAATGTTGCCAGCGACGATAACAATTCAAACAAAAAAAAATTACAGAAACATTTACTCATTTACTTCTGTTGTAATACAATCATGTTTTTTTCATATAATTCAGTAAAATTTCATAAAATAGCCATAACTACGATGCTTCTGTCAGAATAATGCACAAATAGACCCTGCCTTATGAGCTGAAAATTATACTATCATGAAATTAATCTCAACACAGATTAACACAAAAAGGCATGATCTTCTCAATAAAGGAAAGAGACTGAGATTTTTTGCTTGTTTTTGTGTCAGCTGTCCTTTCTTCTGTCACTCAGAAGTCACTGTGCAACTGTTCATTGAACTCCGCACTGTTCAGCATGAAACAGCATAGATCAGTGTTTCCCAATTCGGTCCTCTGGGATGCCCAGACAATCCACATTTTTGCTCCCTCTCTGCTCCAAGCCAATCGAGAACACCGAATATCTGATACAGGTGTGCTTGACTGGCTGGGAGCTGGGAGGGAGTAAAAACATGGACAGGGTTCCCAGAGAATCGGGTTGGGAGACACTGGTATAGGTAAAAGGCATCCTTTTCACATGAAAACAGGTATTACTTTACCCTCTTCATTCCCCACTAGTCAGAGGGAAGGTGAAACATGGCCACAACCTCAGCGGGCAGAATCTCCTTATCCAATGGCATTAAGCATAGGATGCTGACCTATTTAGCACACAGACAGGGAAGGAAGGACATGCAGACTGAGGCTGCAACATTCTTCAAATGGCCCCTCCCACACCAGCCTGCAGTTTATATTTTACATATAACAGAGCTCCCTCTTGCAATATGCATTCATTACAATTCATAGAACTCATTGTCAGTGATGATGCAGATTCCTGAAATCTAGCAATGACCAAATCCATCCATCCATCCATCCATCTATATTTTAACTGCTTATCCAGGTCAGGGTTGTCAGGACAGAGGCCACATCTCATTACTGTTAATTTACGACCACGATTATACTTTTTGAATTATAAGTATAGCATATTATTCTATAAGCATTTGCAAAGAAGTCCCAAATATTCCCAGTCCCAGTGCCCAAATCGGCAAAAGTAGTATAAAGAACATAACACCACAGCACCATAAATCACCATTACATAAAAACATAATTTAGACGACATGGTGAGTACGATCATGTGCACGTCCATGGCAGGCATAAAAAAACAAGACTTCCGACTGCCCATTAGTTGAAGGATCCACTGATGAACACACTGACTTAAAGAGGCCGCTTTACGGCTGTACACTGTGCAATAAGAGAAGAAAATGGAGAGAGAGGAGGGTGAAGGAGAAGTGATCAAGCACTGACATTATAAAAGCAGATTCCTCAGTTTCGCTTTTAATAAGATCAGAACTTGCTGGAGGCGTCTTGCCACATCTGTATTCCTAGAAGAGAAGGAAACTGTAGCGGGCCTGTAATCTGAAATTCACTTCTCGGCTACAGAGGACAAAGGAGCAGCGGCACATGCTGCGTACATGCCGCGGGCGGAAAGAACGACGGCTTCACCTCCGAGCACCGGGCCATCCCAAAAGCCGCGTCCCACCCCGCCCCCCTGACTGAACAATACACACCACAAGGATACAAGTCATACAGGCTTCTTCGGGAGGGATGATGTCAAACAGCAGCAAGAGATGAAAGAAACTCATCCCTCTGTGTCGGGAGAGTCAAACAAATGCGATGGCGGGATCATAGTTAAGAAAGGCAAAAGGAATACGTAAGCCTTAAGGTCTAAGTTGTGTAATATAGAACTATGTATGGAATGGATTTATATTCATCACAAAGAAATAAAATTACCATAATTCAATTGTGTGCCTTAACATTAATTTAATATGTAAAACTAGTTATCTTGAAAATCAAATTTTGTGCTTTATAGCTCGTTTCACTCAATGGCTGTATAAAGGCTACATGATGCATTACAGAATATATTATCTTACTAGCCAACATAAAGGAGAACTACAGTGAAACTGCTTCTTGATTGTGGACGTCAAGGTGGCCTCTCGCATGGATGTCAGGGTCTACGGGGTATAACACCAGACACCCTGCGCAACTGCATCGCCACGGCAGTCGCATTCCCGTCAGTCTGTGGTTTGCAAAAAAAAAACCCCACGGCGCATGCGTCCCATCTGAAATAGCGCAATGACACCCCGCAGACCCCCTGGCACTGACAGAACCGGCCCAGTTCTGGAGAGTCAATAGGCAATGGAGGGGGGTCTTTGGGGTGTACTGGGCACCACCTGACTCTCCCAGGTTAAATGGAGACAAGGCTGCCTTTCAGGCTCAATGATCCATTTTATTTCAGGCATTAAATGGGTATCAAACAAGGCATCATATGACCAGGATCCCACTAGTCACATGGCACTACGCCTCTGTGCTGAAACTCTCTTTATGGCTTCAAGAGGCAGTGTAGCAGAAGCAAAGGTGTCGAACGTCACGAGGTCAGTGGTTCGTAGCGACATCCTGCCCGTGATAAGCTAGTCTATTCCTACCAGTCAGCGCTACGTTAAAAATACACATAAAAAGCCAGAATAAAACACTAATCTCCAAGGCATGTCTGCCTCGGAGTGCATTTTAACCGTATTTTGCAGCTAGCTGTCATACCGTTACACAAAATCAACACAGATGTCGGCAGGCAACCACAGAGCTCAGGGATGCACAACCAAAAAGTATTTGCTATAATCTCCGTGACACAACCGAGATGCTGGCATTAAGAGGACAGGGGCGGCTGGAGCACAAAAAGCACCAAGTTCCATGTTTGCTTCCTAGGTCTAAGACCTCGAGCCGCCTGTATACCTCTGGACTTTGTACTTGAAGCAAAAAAAGTATAATACAGGCAGTCCCCAGCTTGACTTACGGAACACTTGTACTTACACACGAACTGCCATAAAGCCTATTATATTAAAAAAATCGAATTAAATAATAATGAATGCATGCGCGACTTTGTGACTCTCGTGAAAACATTGCTTGGCTTCAACCGTTCGTTGGCTCAAGGTACAGTAAAACAGTACCATATGCATTTACTTTTATTACTACTGTATAATAACAATAATAATTATTATAATTACTATTTTATTATCATTACTGTGTAATATCAATAACAATAGTAATAATCATTGTGGCGCTTGCTGCGTCATTCGAGAAACCAGCAGTTTTGAGTAGGTGTAGGGTGACCTCTTATACTACAAGAAATTTATCTCTGAAAGAGAGAACCAACTAAGCTAATTGGTTTACTGTAATGTTTTATATTCATTTTTCATTAGGAATTTCTTTTATTACAGCCATTTTCAAGTGCCAGATACTGAGATGTCTGATGAACAATCATTGAGGGCTTCTCCAACACTTAAGCAGCCAGACCTCGTGAGATGATGCAAGATTTTGGCTGCATTTCGAGACTGGAAACTCAGAACCTCCCCCCCCAAAACAGCCATAAATCTATTTACCCCCGTTCCAGGGGCGTTGCGAGTTCTGGTAATTTCTCACCCCAATAACACCAAGGGAGCAGAGACAAATACGGCCCACTGTAATTCAACACAGGCGGTGTAAATGGAATCCCACACCACCTGGATTCCGCCTCGCTGGGGGGGGGGCACCTTACCGGAAGCAGCCTTATATTGACAGTAACAGCAGGGACGGGAAGAAGGGAGTGGGACAGAGGAGCCTTGTGCCATTTCTAAACATCTGTGCACGGCAATGCAAACATGAGGACGTAGTTCCCCATCACCCTGGGGATGAAAGCTGTCGATATTTAAAGAACTGTTTTCGGTATTATTGACCGGCGGCAGGCCGGTGAGCCCCAACAAACACCACAGTGTAGTGAAGAGATTCGCGTTTTAACACAGGCCCGACTGCAGCTCTGTACCGTTTTGCGGGCCACAGGATTATCAAAGGGTAGAGCTTGCTGAGGGGGGCCCGTTTTAAAAGAATAAAAACTGCAACTTTGTTTTTCGATTTTGCCTCACGAACAGGAAAAAGGATGGCACTTCGCACCGGGGTCAGTGGCACAGTGCTGGAACTGAAGGTTGCTGGTTCAACTCCCGCAATAATACTCTGCTGAGGTCACGAGTCCTTTAACCTAAATCGCTGAAATATCCAAACTGATGAGTATAGCTCTAAACTGATTTTGACAGAAACACTGACTAGGCGAGGAAGTAACAACAGCACAAATGCAAGGAAAAACTAGTAAAGCTAGTAAAATGCAAATCTCTCTTTTAATTGATTTCGGAATGCCTTGTCCACAGTTTTGAAAAGAAGAAGAAAAAACATCATAACTTCTTCATAAGAAAATATAATTATGCAAATTTGTATGGGGGGGAGGGAGTAAATTAATTACTTAAACCTGAGCAAATGTAGACAAGAAAACAGCAGTACTCGATCACAGAAATAAAAAAAAAACTGTTATAGCTACAGTTTAATTAATGGCAGAATTTAATGTTTTGACAATCAAACCACAAGTACCAAAATAAGGTATCAAAGTATATGTCACAATCTTAAGTACTAGCCTTAAGTGGACCGGTTATGATATCAAAAGGATAGTCAATTATGAATACCAGGTTACAGACACAGACACACATCACACAGACCTCATCATTGGCTGTAATTATAAAATGGTAAGCAAAATTGGTTCTAAATGTCCACCAGAAAAAGTATGAACAAAAAGCTGTGTGGATTTTAATGGGCTCTTTCTTATTTTAATAACCAATCAGGTTCACCAGTGGTAAAAATACAGAATTTGCCTATGTACCAACGCATGCTTGTACTTGCTGCCTATCTGACTTGTTTTAATGGCAGTAAACAAGTGAACGGGTCTAATGTATGCTCCTCAGCAACACATCTGGTTTAGTGGTTTTCTGCCTGAAAGGATGGGGGTTGGGTGGTGAATATTATCAGAATGAGGGTGTTGAGGGGCTATGGGACTGGAATGACTACTACAGGCATGGATGTTATTGGACCACAGCCTGTAGAAAGATATGGGGAGGGGGTGGGTGGGTGGGTGAGGAGGTTGAAGCCACATCCTCAGATGTGATGATGACACAGCAACCCCAGCCGACAGCCAGCCTCCCGCCGCCTCCCATCTCCATGATCGCCGGGGCGAAGCGACTTCCCCGCGTCCCCCGGGAGAGGGGCAGCGCCTGGTTCACGGTCACCCGCCGCAGATAAAATGACCGATCACTCATTCACAGGCAAATGGGTGCAAACTGGTTGATACTCCCCAGTACTGAAAACACAGCATCCGAGGCCCGCGATGGGTAGGTACAGCCATAAAAATGCCGACCCCCATCCCTCCTCCTATTATGAATTGTCTCTGCTTCATCGTGTATAAACGCCAGGCCATATTACTGGGTCTTTTAAAAACATATACTAAGAAACCGTTAAAGCGAAGCGATGAAAACCTGAAAATCCCCACGCAAAATCCGTATAAAGACATAAGAGAGGAAACAAAGGTGTGGAACTGTACCTAGCAGCCTCCATTAACAGCCCTTTGATAAATAAAGGGGAACACCAGTCCGCTTTTATCCCTTCATTCGGTCTCCGACATATCTTTTTGATTACATGTGGCATCCCAGAGAGACAGGGCAATTGCAGCTCTTAAAATAACACCACAATAATCGCCGCACTTAATAAAACCTCCCACATAAACAAAGATGCTTTCGCAAAATGCAATCAGAAGAAAGGGAGCATCTGCACAGATCCCTTCAAAAAACCCACAGCGAGCAATAACCGAAAACGCAATTGCTGCATACACACATTTTCGCCTGTCTTTCGCTGACTGAACACCACGATTCAGCTACCCCGGGCTACCGTTTTCATGACATAATGTGACAGAAATGAGAGAGAAAAAAAGACGCAACTGCAAAGACCGCCGTCTATAACGTTAAAATGGCGAGTGCATTTACCTGAATCTCATATTGAAATGCTCTCCCTGTGTGTTCAGACTCTGGATAGCATTCTCTGAGGAGTACATCCCGGAATGCAAAAAAAAGAAAAGATCCTAGAGACAGTGCATGGACAGAGCCTCCATCCTGTTGTCAGACGGGCTCCTGACCCCGCAGCCCAGCTCCTCCGGCAGCCTGGATGCTCCAGCAGCCCCTCGCCGTCTCCGAGCCCGTGACGTCACCGCGCAGCCGCACGCCATTGGTGGACGCTAAATATGAAATTAATGCCGAGAACTCTGGGGTATAAATATACGGCGGGGTTAGTTTTTTTTTGTTAGTGGTGAAACGGCGGAGCTATCGGTGTGTGGGTAGTTGATGTTACTAGTGTAAATCATGACATAGAACTAGAGTGAAACAGAAATTATCTATCACTGTTATATGTAAAACATTTTTTGATGCAATTTCATAAAAAAAAAACTATGAAGGTCGAATAATTAGATGGATTAAAATGAATATTTGTAATACCTCAGTCACAGTTACTGCGACATATACAAGTATTTTGTTCTATGACTACAGCTTTACGAAGGAATTGTCATTCTGTCTGAAAGCTATAAAATTTAGACAAGCATTATTATGATGAACAACATTCCCTTTTGTTTTCTATGTGCAATAAATTTCCTGATTTTTTTTTAACTAACCGAATTTTACGAGGCAACGACATGAATTTATACTCTTAGTTTACCTCAGGTGCAAAATCGGTAGCATTTCTTGGTAACTAATCACACACGTGTTCACTTTAAGGGAGGGAATACAACGAGAGACAAGGGGAGTCTGGGGTGCATCTGTACTTCTCATCAGAATAAATCCAACAAAATTAAGAAACGATATACAAATAAGCAACTCCATAACATTTTAAACAGCTGTAGGAGATTTTGGGATGTTGAGAGCCTTAGAATCCAATCAGATGCTTGCTCTACACTGTCCCCAGGCTAATGGGTCAGCAGACCCTGAAAGTTCACCACCCGGTTCTGCAGTCCTAGTTTGGCATGTTTGGCTTCTTTTTACCCCTGACGGCCTACCTAGGCAGGAATTATAGAATCCACAAATGTCTGGGAGGGGATGACGTGTAATGGCTTTGGTACACGATGCAGTGTAACCTTCTCTCACGCATGTAGCGTGACACACTTTCAGAGTCTCACTCTCACACAAGAAATCATACGGCAAATCTTTATTATTCCATTATAAACCTGAAAGTGTTAGGGTAGTTTGCAAATCCTACAATTTACAAGGTAACCTAACTGTTACATACATGTCATACATGTAAATGTGTATGAGTGTGTGTGCAGACGTGTCTCGAATTGCAAATCTAAATCCAGCCACCTGACCAAAGTTGGCAATTCTGCATAGGGGAACATGTGGGTGGTAATGGGTCACTGTGTAGGCTACAGTATATGGAACACATCTGATAGCCTTTCTATCGCAGTACAGGGCCCCTTCCCACTAGCTGACCAGCTTTGGTGGAAAGCCTCATTTCCATAACGATGTATAAACCCAAGCAACTTCTCTTGGTTGAAATGGCCGCCGCTTGCAGCAAGGATCGTAGACCCTGTTCTGTCGGGCACCTGCTGCCTTCTGGGAAATTAATGGGTGGAGTCCAGATATTACCAAAGGTGGTGCTGGTACTCCTATCCAGCCTCTCCAGGGACTACTGGTTGTAAAAATCTACTGGTTGTTGTGTAAAAATCTACTCGATTGTGTAGCTCAGACGTCAGAAGTGTGGGGATGCAACTATGTGGATGTAACATAGTAACACAGTGCCTTCCAGACCCCAGAATGGTAACAGATTCCTTACCCATAAAAAATGTTCTTTCATTACCTCAAAGCAGCAAAACGTTTCCTCCACAGGTTTGTCAGCAGTTGTGCTGGCAGTCTAGCCTGGGACTGCATTCAGCCCACTCTGTGAAGTAGTCCATAGCTACAATCACATAATGGCTACCTAACCTAATTCAACACAAGGTTCCAGATATACCTACTAAAAGTCATTCCATTGGATAGCCCATCAGGTACTGTTGTAGGATACAGACCTGGGGACCACTGGTTTCAGAGCCTAAAGGAAGGAATGCAGGAGCATCAGCTCCTGGGCTGTAGGACAGACGTTTTGCTTGTTGGAGCACTGTGGCAACAGCAAGAGCAATGTGGTCCTTTTGCTTAGCAGTACTTGCAGTGCCGGCGAACAATATGTCTGCCTGCATGTCCAAAGAAATTTATGGAATTTCCTGGATCTCCAGTTAGCGAACCAGTTAACTCAGAGATCAAGTGTAGCTTCTTGAGATCTGTCAAAAACAGTCACAGACTAGCTATTGAAGATGGACAAGCTGTCGTGGCTATCCCTAATGATGTTCGCACTTATAGGAAAAACAGAGCGACTTGAATTCTTATTTTCTGGGGGATGGGCAGGGTTTGAGTTATTGTACTCGGTGCGATTGCCAGACTCCTTTGCGTTCCCTTGTTCACCCTCCTGAGTATAAACAAATCCCATCACCGTAACCGCTTAATCCCAACCGGGGTCGCGGGGGGGGGACCGGAGCCTATCCCGGGAACAATGGGCGCAGGCGGGAACCAGCCCTGGGCAGCCGCCAACACACCGCAGGGTGTTAAGTGAATATCAATTTGGCCAAATAGAGATTTAAAAAATAAAAAATACAAAGGTTCTCTTAATATACAATTATATACAACTAATAAGCATTTTCCAAATGCCATTATACTAAACATATATGAACCGCGAATGAAGGTGATATACTGAAGCCAACCAATGTAGTATTAATGCATTTCTGTCACCTCAATTTCTGAACAATGAACCCCACAGGCCAATACAGATTAATATTTCATGAAATTAAAGCCCCAGGGTAAGTTTCAACCTTTAACCAAAAATAAGCAATATATTTGATGGATCAGAGATTTATTGTATCTGCTTTTTTTGCAATATGAAATGCAAAATAAAAGTGTGAACCCATAACCCTGTGAAGAATAAACAATTCAAAGATGGAGTTAAAGTAGATCTGTAGTATTAAAGCTCTTGCATTTACATTTTGATCTCGTGCTGGCATTGGTTAAATGCGCAACAATATGTTTAATCTCTTTAGGAATAAGTATGCATTTCTAGCTTTCAAAGGGTGCGTGATTGATTGAATTTCTATGGTTTTATCATTCCATAATACTTTCG
The DNA here is from genome assembly GCA_026781065.1 of Mormyrops boulengeri. Lineage (NCBI taxonomy): Eukaryota > Metazoa > Chordata > Actinopteri > Osteoglossiformes > Mormyridae > Mormyrops > Mormyrops boulengeri. Next base: position 2,447,324 of record JAODLD010000002.1, read on the forward strand.
CGGACTGCATGGCTAAGACAAAACATTATATGCTTATCTTTCCTTTGAGATTTAAAAGACCAAATATCTTCACTCACCAAAATCGGCAAAACGTCCAAGGTTGTAATATATTTTTAATAAAAGAAAAAAATTATACATCACCATATATATCAGCTGCTGCATGACACACATCTTAGTGCAAGTGTTAGACACCCTCAGCTGGACTCGCCTGATGTGACACAGGCAAAAGATACAGGATATAAAATGTTTTAGCAAGAGAGGGGAGGGACCACGTGTCTGTATGGAAACAATATTCTGGAAATACAGCCTGGGGACAACTGTGAGAGGAAGCAGATCAGCCTTGCTGACCATTCAACAGCCCATAGAAGGAACTGATCCCACCGCATGACAGATGAATCACTGTGGTAGTTGTCATGGAAACTAGCATTGTTTCCTCCCACTGGTCGGTCATGTATATATTAAATTTACTGCTTATAGCTGTTCCGAAACACTGTGAAGCATTCATATACGCTCAGGCAGCGCAGTGGACCCTAACACTCAGCTCACGGCCCCCAGGAGTGCCTTGCTCACTTTGTTTTCCAATACATATTTTCTATATATATAGATGACAAAATGTTTCAAACTGAAAGTCCATTAAGAGCTCGTTAGTAATTACCAAAACAAGTTCCAAGTTATGTTGTTTTATTTGTGCTATGTTAGCAAGTCAACATTATTACTTAAACGAGCAATTTGATACATACTGTATTTAAATATTACAAACTATTAAAAACTATAATTAGATTTTTAACTAATTGGAACGTTGGGAAAAAATCTGAAAAATGCAAAAAAAAAAAAAAATCATTTGACACAGCATAGTTGTTTGTTGATATATTTTGTATCTAAAAATATTATGTTTAGGCTAATAATTAAGACCAATTGGGTCTGTACCACATTAAAAATGTTCATCCAATAAATGGTTGACTATACTCTCTATGCTGACATATTGCAGTTTAACCCTGTGGTCACTCTATTGTTTCACAACAATATCGCTGGAATAAACAGGTCGGCTTCTCTCGAAATGTATGTCTCCTGCTGCAAGGGGTCCAGGGCTTAGTTGGCTTCTATTTCCATCTCCAAAGCTATATTTGCAAACTAATTCTTTGTTTTTCTGGACATTTTGTCACAGCCCCTGAAGAATGTAATGATATTATATTACATTTAACTGTTACAGCACAACAGATAGAAACCCATCATGAAATTATGCTATTTAGGTATTTTATTGTCACTTCTCTTTTTACGACATCTACATGTCTATATGGAGAACATGGATAATTTGACTTGCAAATTTTAAGTTTTATTTAATTATTGAGTGTTGCTACAGCCCTTTTTGCTGTCAGTGAATTCCTCACTTTCTATGATTCCGCAAGAATGCTGCAGTCCATGACAGGAAAATTATGTCTTTCAGCTGGCAGCTTGACAGGTTTCTGTATAAACACTAGTATTTGATGTTTTTTTTTGCTTTACATCCAAACTGAGTTAGACACTGCGTCACTGTTTTGCACCCGGAGGCTTTATGTTAGTCAGAATACCTTTATGACAATGCCTTGCTATTTACATGAGCTATAACCAATTTTACAACCATCACAAATCATAGCAAGTGTAACAATGTCATAAAATTTATGGTCGTTTGGCCTGTGCATCGTTGGCCTGTGCATCGTTATTGTCACTTCAGTGTACTATGATCTGCCGTAACACTTTGCATCAGATAATGTTGGTAGCAAAAAGGTAAGGGAGGAAAAGAAAGGAAAAAGAAAAGAGAAATAGGGCGCTGTTCAACACGGACACACAGCATCGAAACAAGGTGGAGAATTTAAAGAATTGAAAAGTTGGAGGAATGGCATCTGGTCAATAAAGCATCGTGTTCATTGGGTGCTGCACATTTGTCAAGCATCTTAAAACGGTCCTTTTGAAATTTCTACCTATTCCCTGCTCACATGTTTCTTTACCACGAGGGTCTTCTGTGAGTTCATAGTGAATCACAGTGCACGCACAGCAGGAAATGAGTGACACAGAACCAAAAGAAAACTTTAAAATGAAACACTGAGCATAGCATGGAATCTTCTGCATGAGTGTGACGTCAGCGAGAGATGGGACTGTGAAGGTATGGAGACTCAGCCTGCAGAACTATAAGCAATTAAAGGAGAGTACCAGTAGGAGTAGTTTCAAACACTGCAAATAGTTTTTCTTGCTTAGTGCTGGTAATAATGATGTAAATGTTGACTGATGTAAGGAAATACAACAAAAAATCATCATTGTCTCTTCCCTTGCTTATAAAAACCATACAGCAGGTAGGAAACGGGCTACATTGTCATCAAGAGACCCAAGAAAGAGTCCATATAGGCCACCATTTGAGGAAGGCTGTCTGCTCATTCAGCTCAGACTGCCTGGTAGACTTTGGTAGAGAAACTAGCCGCTGGTCGCCCTCTTTTGGCGAAAATGACTAAGTGCAGGTAAGGCCGCTTGTCAGCACATTTGACTTCGATTCTGTCTATTGGATTGGCTGTATTTTAAGGTAACGACTACGAAACCCAGCAGGTATTTACTGCAAATAAATGCAGTTATTTTCCTATTTGTTAATTCACCCAAAGGACAGTATATTGGCTGTTTTTTAAGCAAATAGACCAGCAGCATGTGATGGCAGAACAGTCACCAGTAATACAATGCAGCAATACACTTCTTTATGTTAAATCCACAGTTCGTTGTGGTCCTGCTCAGCCAGATTCCTGTATATCAGGCGAAATGGCACATTGACAAAAAGTCAATGACTCTTAAAATAGAGCACTACGTTGAATGTAATTTTGAGAATATATTTTTGTAAATTTTAAAGAGGACTTATATCACAGTTATTTATCATTTTGGTTATGTAGTTGCAAGTTCTGTTCCGCCGGATACACGTGGCTGGTATTAGACAACAAGGCTGAATCAGCTGTCAATTTACATGATCTTCCGACTATGGCCACCAGGGGGTAGTCTGATAAAGAGGGTAAAAATATTAAAAGTCCATGTGCACCGCGACCCAGTTTTTCTATGGCGGCTAATTCGCGACCCTGTAACGGGTTTAAATTAACGCTATGATACAGCACGCAGTGTTGGAATCACGAATCTGATTGGATGTGCCAGTAAATTTTAAATTAAGCGTCTGTGATTTGGCTTCTTGGATAGGTTGAGTTTTCACTTCTTTCGCGCTAAGCATTTGCAGCCCCGAGATCCGTTAATATAGTTAATATAGGTTAATTCTATGACTAGGACTGGGAAATGTGATCGTGGATCAGCATAGGAGCTTGCTGGTTTAAAAATGCTTACATTTCCAACTGCCTCGGCGTTTCAGAACTTGCCGCGACCCGAATTTGTGTCGCGACCCACGGGTTGAGAATCGCTGGTGTAGACTAATACCAAATAAAACCCAAATAAACAGTCATATTTATTCGCATATGTTTATAGTATAATTTAATGTGTTTTGATAAAATTCTTGGTGTTAACTGTGCCTCAAAATGTTATCAAATATTTGTTACATTTTGTTACAAATATTATTTTAACATTAGACGTTTGTGTAAATTCCAAGAGCTTAATATTTGTCCGTAAATGTTTCAGCTCTTCAAAGGGCTTTGTAACAGCAATGTAACTGCCTGTGTGTGTCTTTTTGTGTCTAAGTACTATTGTCTAATGGAGTACAAATGTGGAATAAACACAGGCAATAGCCATCCAAACACATAATCATTATTTGCTTTATTTGTTTTTAGGTGCTTTCTCTGCTTTGAGTAAGTCTAAATCTAATACTCAATGAATCTCAGGACAAAAAGCGAATCTGTAGACTACAGTGAAATAAAGTAAAAATAAATTACAGTACAAATGGTCAAAGGGGCACCAAACAGGGGATGTATCCTAGCTTTACGCACTGTGGTGTCTGGAATGGGTCTGCAGCCCCTAGACTCTGAAAAAACAGTCATTCAAAAAGATGGTTAATGGATTATATTATAAGAATTTATCTTACATTTTTCTTAGAATTATGAGTACGTATTACACCGATCTTTAAAATCACTGCCGTAGCTTCCTGTGCATCACCGGAGTGATTTTACAAAATACTGTTACTTGTGTACAAAGCACTAAATGGTCTCAGGCCTCAATGCATTTCTCACTTACTTGTATGTTATGAAGCATCGAGCTTCCTGAGGTCATCTGGGACGGGTTAACTCAGTGTTCCTAGAATAAGGACCAAGCAGGGTGAAGCAGCGTTAGGTTTCTAGGCTCCCCAGCTGTGGATCAAACTTCCCAAGGACCTGGGGTCTGCTACAACTGTCAGCTCATTTTAATTAGGGCTTAAAACAACACTGATTCTTGCATTAAATCAACAGGAGTTTACTCATGCACTGTGTCACAACCTGTCTGGTCCTTCCCCCAGTATGACCAGCAGTAGTTGCTACTGGTTCTTCAGATCCCTTCTGATTCTCCCCAGGTGTCTCAGCCATAGTGTGCTAACCATCCTCACCTGTATCATGTCAGCCCCTCGTTAGTCTTGTATATAAGTGCTTCCCAATCCTGTGTTCTTCAATCTGGTTGTTGATCTCAGTCTTGTGTCTGAGTCCCATCCCCAACCTAGTTTCCCCAGTTTTGACCTCTGGTGGTCTGGTTTGTTACCCTGCTCCTGTTCTGTTCAGTAACGCCCCTCAAGTCCTTTGTTCCACAAGTCAAGACACAATGCCAGTGCAAAATAACTTATTTTCAGTTAACTGTTTGTTTTGGCTTTAAGGTTTTTGTTTTTTATTGGCTTTTAAATGTGATTTTAATGTCTCATATTTTAATGTATCATTATGCCTCTGTAATGCACTTTGAATTGCTTTGCATCTGAATTGTGTTATATAAATAAATTTTCCTTACCTAGAATCATGGGCATCTAAAATGATCCCTTTGGACAAATTTTTGATAATCTAACCGCCATGTTTACAGCCAAACATTGCATCCCAGCGATACACAACTCACTGTGCATGCTTGCTCTGTCTGTGTTTGTGCATGTGCAGCAAAGCCTTCACTTTACCAGGCGAGGAAGTGTCCCTTCTCAATCTGATAAGGCCAGATATGTGCAGGTGTATGACTGCATGAAACTGGAAAAAGGCAGGCGGATAGGAGGGGTGCTGCGGGCAGGAGAAGCTCCGAGGATTCTGGGTAAGAAGACAACTTCAGTTTTAATACATTTATTACATGTCCTTTGTTTACTTGCACAAGAGTAAAATGGGCCATAGAATTTGTACCATAGGTAGACATATTCAGTGGGCAATTACACTTTTCATTTGGTTTACTTATATTGCATTGCTATACATGTATTGATTACAGTTATGTGTCTTTGCACTTTTCTTTGCTTTATATATCTGAGGACTTTATGTACCTTACTGCTGCATGCATGATTATGTCCCCCATGATCAATATAATATAAAATATATCTTATCTTACTTCAGGGGCGATTCTAGGCTTAGACCCTTATGGGAGCTCAGCCCCCTGGAGAAATACGGGCTATGTAATGTATATGAAAATATAGCACAAATTGCTAAATGGTTTTATAAAAATAAGTTTTTAGGGGGGCTGAGACAAAAAAGACACCCCCCCCCCCCGAAATGGGGTCTAGAGCTGCGTATGTCCTACATCTAAATTAGGCTTTAATTTCAAAAGTTGAAAGACAGAGTATTTAGAGAAATTTATTTCAGAGGCATTGAGGTTGTTCCCTGCCCTATGCCCTTTGCTGCCTGGGATGGACTCCAGGAACATCACAGTCTGTACTAAATTTGTGGTTTGAAGATGGGTAGACGGACAGACAGATGGATGGATATTCCAAACGCTTGCACAGTTGTGCATATATTGTTGAAAACTAAAACAGATGTTTACTGCAATTCCATATTCGTCTTGGTTATCTCCGTTTGCAAGATTTATATCATTTAATTGGGAGAACTGAACTCTCTAAAATTATTTTGGACTGAATTTGGCTATTAATTGCTATTAAGTCTAAGTGGCTTTGTGTGAATGCTTGAGAGAGTGTCAAAATGCAAATGCATTTAAGGGATCAATTAGAAATAAATAGCTGAAAAATGGAATGTTTATTAAACATTAACAGCTGGGATTGTATAATGTTTCCTTGTGTTTCAGTCGCACATTATTCATCACTCAGCCTGAAGGTGGCGCCTTATAATTTGTTGTTTTATAGCTCTGAAGGAATTAAGCCCGAAGACTTGAGCCTTAGTTCATTGCATAAATAAATATAGTCAAAATGGCTGCCTATTGCAGTGGCACCCTGAAGCACTGAGTTTGTCTGAAATTGTAGTATTCGCATACTATGTGTGTATTGTTTTAATACAGATAGTATAATAATAGGTAATATGTCATGCTTTTAAGACTAGTACTTCTATACATCTGGCAGGAGTTCTGTTTGTGCTGAGCTGCAGGGATTATGGATGAAATCAAATCAATTTCAAATGGATCTTTCTGGAAATAGAAGGCTTCGGCATTTTTTTTCTCCTCATTTCACCTGTGCTGATGAAAACGTCTCCCCCTTGGTTTATTGTAATCTATTAATAGTTGAACATGCTTTAACACTAAACTAAATCCTTGCTAACTCACACCACAGATGAATACTATCCATGGTCCGCCTCTGGCAGAAAGTCAGGTTTCCACCGACTGTGGTCATAAAATACTCTGTAGGTAATATCAGATCTTGGATATCACGAACGTGGTATTTGTTAGTGGTCTCCAAAGGATATTACCGTATAAATTTGAACTAAACATAACATTTTCTTCGATAGTACTGCAGCAAGCGCAACTCATTCTTGTTTCACTTAACAAAAAGGTCTGCTTTTGTACCTTTGAGCACAGTACTGCCTGAAGTTGAATAGTTAAATATAGGCATTATTGTGAATTATAATACTTATAAGTGTCGTAATGTTAACTTTTATTTCAAACAAAATATTTCATGATTAATGATGTGGCGACAAGACGTGGCAGTAAAATATCTCTAGCCGACCTCAGCACCCAAAAGACCCCAGCAGGGTGATAAACCGACACCCCAAAGCCCCTATCTGAGACAGACACCCGCTGTACACCATTGGCCAGTCTGGACGAGGGAAAAAAATCCTAGTTTTCCCGTTTCTGGTGCTTTCCTTATTTTTCCTGATAAGGTTAGGGAGAGTCTGGAAGTAATCTTCGGTGATCCAGTTTACTTTTGCACCTTTGATTCATTTATTAGTTGCGCCTGCAGGTGCCGAAGACTATACCGTGTGTTTTGTTTTTAAAGTTTAATCTCTTTTTTTTTTTTTCTTTTTCTGGTCCAGAGTACACGTATCAGGGTGCGTGCTTTCGTCCTAATTACATTTTTCTTCAAATATGACTTCAAAACACTACTTTGGGATGTCCTGAGTGAAAATAGAGGGGGTTTGTTGCAGTTTAATGGTCTTTGATAAAGAAGTCTTTGTGCCTTTTCTTTAACCGCGATTGAAGCACTTTAGGACCAAGACACTAAATAATTCAGAGACTTTGGTAAGTTCTGCGCAATATGTAATGTCGATGTACTGATAAAACTTGATTATGTACAACTAAAACTGTGACTCGTGCTGTGCTATATGGCTATTAAAGTACGGTTCATTTAGTGCTATGTTGAGCATTTCTCTTCGACGGTTAAACGCTTTTTGTTTAATGAAAGTGTTATTTAAAATGACAAAGAAATGCAATTCCCATAATCAAGTCTTCACTAATATAATATTAAAGCTACAATTGAAATGTACTGATATTGTCGTAATACATTTGAGAATGTATCAGACATAAATAATAGAATCATTTAAATGGCATTGATTTTTGCTTTACATTAAATCTTAAGTGCGTTTGCCTGGTGAAATGTAGCCTAATGTTTGCTGCAAATTGAATACATTGATTTAAAATTTATAAGTTGTTTAAACATCTGTTCACGTAGACAAACCGAATAATAAACATAGGCTTATAGAACAACTGAAACATTAAATAACAAATCATAATGGCCAAATGCATACTTTAAACAGTGGTTTATCTAATTCTCGTTTATTGTGCTTCGGATGTTACTTGATGCGTCAACAGGATATCGCATGTGGTTGGCAGCTTCATCCTTTCTGGACGGCTGTCTGACAGCTCGGCTTTGAGGCACAGCTCGTGTAGGTCGTCCTATAAAAACGAGGCACGCATGAATGATGCGTTTGTCACGGCTGCCAAGGCACAAAAAAAGAAAAAGGACAGCCGTGACGCTTGAATCGCATATAGACCACGTGGTGTCATATATGCATAATGACGTATTCATTAATTAGCTTTGGATCGTTCCTTTGAAGCTGTGACGTTGCAGCTGTCTTAAGTCGGTACTTTAAATTAATTTAACTGGCGTTTGAATTCCAAAGTGTAATACGTCCCTTAACAAAACTCAGGTTCATATTACAGTGACATTTTTGGAAATACGGGCAGTGATATCAACGCTTTGCCTTCTGTGTTTCTGTACGTTGCTAAAAGGTTAGCTAATGCATGGGTGTGTTTGCAAGATTCATCTCCAAGTTTCATACTTTGGTACAGTTTGGATGCTGGAAAAGTAACATCTGGGTTTGCTTGCAAGGATAAACCATATATCGCGAGCCTTAAATACAGTCTAAGTGGTGACAACTCATTTTTAAAGAGGAATCTGAATTATTTCCCTATTTTAGCCACTTCCCAAACACCGTGCATAAGGAACTATTACATGATCTTATTTAAGACCCGTATGTAACCCTCTTTCAAAAAATGTATCTTTCAAACTGCTCTTCGGGGTTTTTCCATATTTTTTGTGGAGACTACATCAAGTACAGATCTCCAAAAACAGCAATCGGCTTGCTTCATGTTGAATGTCATTATATATGTCGGGCAAATGTTATAACTTAAACGCAGGGTTTGAAATTCTCCGTGTTCGTGTCGTACAGCCCCATTCCACTTGCGAATATCTTTTGAACTTGGGCCTGAAATGTAAATGCTTCACACTGGCTCCTTCTGGGTCTGATGGGATTACAGTAAGATAATGTTGCCAGTAAGTGTCGCGTCTCTCTTGAATTTGAATTGCAGCATTTTCATCGATTTTCAGGCAAAGAACTGCGTTATCGAGCTTCTTCAGCATTTGTAGATGTTCTCATTATTGACTGCCAAGCAGAGAGTCAGTCTGTTTCTGTCTCAAGCTGAATATACAGTAGTAAAGCCAAATGGCACATCTTTGCCTAAAGCTTGCATTTTAAATATGGCTTTCGCTGTATTTTGTAGAAATTAGGCCTATAGGCACCAGATATGCATTGTATAAAACGATTGCTGCCCATGAATTTTTCATCATTCTCATATTTTAGTTTTATATTGTATTGGAGAATCATAAAAGATATTGAAGGAAATAATAATGAATAAATAAAGAGACAGAAAAAGCAACATGCACGTAGGTTTTCTGTGCTTATAGAAAAAATATGTAAAATTCTTTCCAAGTCGGAGAGACACTGATTATCACCATGCATTAAGCATGCCCAGTAAAGGGAAAAGGTTGATAAGTTGCCCTGGCCTGGTTGAAGCCCAATAGAAACCTTTCGTTTTGCAGCAGACAGACGCTCTTGGGCAGCTGAGCGTTTGGTTGGGTGGCATCATGGTGGCACAGCGGGGGCTCAGAGATCTCAGCGTCCTGCTGGGCTTTATGCTGCTGCAGACCATCGGCGACATGGTGCACTCAGACCCCTCGAAACGTAAGCGGGGCTTAAGCCTCAACTACAAACCGAACAAGTTTCAGCTATATGGATATTATGTGCTAATTCATTAAAATGTTAATTGAACTGATAAGTGTTATTTTATATGATGGTGTGATCTTTCTTAAAATAAAGCAATACTTAATACTGGCCAGTCTCCCAGTCTGTATAAAATATCCCTAAATGAGATCTGTGACACGAAAGCCAGTTAGCTGGGCTGTCCGACCAGCGCAGTATGCAGGAGGAGGCCGTAGACCTGTCCGTCACGCAGCCGCTGTCCGTCTTCGTCCCTCCAGAATCCAACACGTTGTGCACGTTTCAGGAGAAGAGGTACAGACTGGGAGAGCGGTGGCATCCGTACTTGGAGCCGTACGGATATGTGTATTGCGTTAGCTGTCTTTGCACCGAGGTATGATCGTATTTCTTGTTGAGTCCCTTCAGTTGTTCTCGGGATTTTTTTTCTTTTTTTCATAATTAGGTTTAAGTAATACTATTCATGTTTACCGTAGGCCAGAGACATACTTGGGGAAAAATGTCTGCACATGGAGTATTTTTTTTTCTAAACGAGGACAAAATTAATCTTAGTTGGTCTGTGACATATGTTACACGGGCAGTGAAATATTTCCTTCTCATTTGTGACTGTAATTTTAAAGTGTAGGTCAGGGCCGTTCAGATCACGGTCCTCAAGGGCCAAGCATTGCTGATTTTCCAGCCTTCCTTTACCCGTGAGCTGGGTGTGAAGCATCTGGCCAATCAGAATCGGTGATTATTAAACTAACTACCTGGGAGAACTGAAATCATGGCCTGGATTTGGAATTGAGGGCCAGATTTGAAGAGCCCAGGTGTAGGTGATTAGAAGAAAGATCTGGAAGGTATGCTTTAAGCATATCAAAAGTCCGATTGGCGATTTGAAGAGCCCGTTCTCCTGCTCTCAATAAGCACTGAGACACTGCCATGCCTTTCCCACCTACAGGGGGGTAACGTGCTGTGTAAGCGTGTAAGATGCCCCCCCCTGAAGTGCACCAGCCCCGTGCCAATGCCGCAGCAGTGCTGCCACCGGTGCCCAGGTAGGGCCCCTTCTGTGCCAGTGCCCTCCCTGTGCAAGTACCCTCCCTGTGCCTTCAGCTGACATGCTGCCCATGTGACTCAACCTCACACTGCATTCAGAATTCAGTGCAATTGGTCTATATCAGCGTTTCCCAATCCTGTCCTCGGCGATCCACAGCCGGTCCACGTTTTTGCTCCCTGTGAGCTCCCAGCCAGGCAGTCCTGTGAAGGAGCAAAAACGTGGACTGTCTGTGGGTCCCCGAAGGCCAGATTGCAATACACTGCTGTATATTATTCAAGCTTCTGATCAGCCCCTTCAACTGTGCGTAACTATATAGAAAAAAATCCACACCTCGTTTTTTTTCCTCCTTTTGTAGTACGATGGCTCATAGGTAACATGCAAAATTAATTTTAATCTGCCCATCTTCCCTGAATAACAACAACCACAACAATAATAATAACAACATCTATAATTTATTTTCGTTGCCAAATTCCCTGCAGGTGTGACTGTGTACAAGCAGGTGCATAAAATGGATGGATGGATGCATTATTATTATTATTGTTGTTGTTTTTGTTGTTGTCGTTGCTATTATTATTATTATGATTGTAGCCCATTTTATTGTACGTTATGCGTTTATATTGACGTGCAGGTATTTGCAGACGATTACCCGCGTATTACAGTGCAGTGTCTGTGCCCTCCTGTGTGCAGAGGTGTCTCCGCCACCCCCAGCCGCCCACAACGCAGGGAAGCCCTGTGTCTATAAAGGCGTGCAGCATCAGCATGGGGATGTATTTGTAGCGGAGGGTCTCTTCCCCAGTCGCCATGCCAACCAGTGTTCCCAGTGCAGCTGCTCTGTGAGTGTCTGGCCCGGACTGCAGTGCCCGTCATATATGGCCATCTGTACTGCTAGTGGAATTTAATTATCGCATTACAGACAACATTGATGCACAAGTGGTAAAATCGTGAATCTGAGTGCTTCACCATCATAGAGCCTTTGAGGGAGGTGAAAGCGCACTTTCTGTATCTGTCTGAAAGTTACGTGTTGTTTTCCCTGGTGGGGTGTCCGTGGGCGGGGGGGTGGGGTGGGGGCATCCTCTGCTGTGTCTTCCAGGAAGGCAAAGTTTACTGCCGGCTGCGCACCTGTCCCAAGCTGACCTGCCCATCCCCCATGTCTGTCCCGGAGTCCTGCTGCCAGGTTTGTAAAGGTGGGTAAAGGCCTGCAAGTTGTATGTGTCACGTGTCATCACCTTTAGACCGGCATCCTCTTAGCCAAATATGAGCCATTCATCATTACTTCTGTTATGTGAATTCCTACTGAGATCGAGGCCCAGAACTGACTAGCAGGACACCAGTCACTGGCGTTAAGGCATTTTGTGTGAACATTCCCAGTTTTTAACAGTGTTATGAACTGTCATAACTGAATAAATGATTTCAGCATGCCAATAAATTTAGATGGACGAATTGTTAATGTGTTGCATCTGTTGGTTGAGGATGAAAGGGAAGTCTATGCATTATAGGATGAAGCAGTGAAGAGCTGTAACCCAAGCAGGGAGAACTGCTTTTTGATATTGTGAATTTTTATTAGTGTAACACAATATAGGTTTTGGAATTTTTGTTCTGCATTGATTTGGGAATATTTGGATCAGTGAGCGCAGCCTTGAATGAAGGTCTTGAATGAGATATTGATAGCATATGGTAACTGTCAGATACTGTAGATTAAGTTAGATTATATTAGATCTGTAAAGTTTAAATCTATAATCTAAGCTTTATTGATCCCGGGGGGAAATTCCTGTGCAAACAGCAGCAGCTATAATATAGTGCAATATGGACAGTGCGCACAGTCAGTTTAGACAAGTACACAGAACACAAATAGAATCCTGAAAAACACAAAAAATTATGGGTTAATAATGTAGCTTTAGGAATAGTGTGATTTAACTCGTCGCACTGTTTGCCTACAAATGAGTAATGTGGGCTGTTTGTGCGTCTGCTTCATCTTGAGAATCCGGCGACAGAGACGCATCGTGGGACCAGGGCGAAGTGGAGGGCCCCCGACAGCCGGCAAACAGAGGGGCGGTATGTAGCGTGTGGGACACGCCATGACCTTGTTCTTCATGTCAGCTAAATGATCCTCCCAGGAGTTACTGCGATACCTACAGATTAGCGGCACAGCTGGGACCCGGACATGCGCTGGTTAGTGTAGGACATCCCCAGACATATTTGCTGCAAAATAACCTAAAACCTGCTTCTCATGCATAGGATACAACACAGATACATTCAGCACTTGTACACAACAGACGTACAGCATATGTTTTAACCCACAAACAGAGAAATGGACGTGGAGAAGCACTTACAGTCATAAATATTCTCAAAATTATGCACCACGAAATGTCTTTTGAAAACTTACAGTACAGACAGTCACGGCCAGCATACCGAGGATCTATATTGAATGCTACTTGATGCTAACAAATTTCAGACGTCATTTTTAAGTTTGAGCATATTTTGGAATTAATCCCATCAGCTAAGTTATAATCAGAATAACATCTCTGCAGGACAGTGAACTCTCATCCAGATTTCCTTGGTTTTATATCATTTTTAATACTGGAAGCTAAAACTCTTTGGTCTTCTGCAGGGATTGCAGTCCAGAAACAGACACATAGCTTAGGGTCATTCTGGCACAACTCAACAAATGGTCCACGCTCAACCATCTCAGAATTGATTAATTTTGTGGCGTTTTGTTTGCCCCTGGGCCAATAATAAAAATCCCAAATTTCTCTGGCTTAGCTCATATAGTTTAGGAGTTTGACTTGAAATTTAATGGGCCCTATTTTGGACTGCGCAAAATAACAGATGATTCTGTGCCTGCTTCACGCTCATAGAAGGCCGGGAACATTGACAGCGTGTTGCTATTTTAAAGCAGCACAATGTCATCGCGCTTTTGACCAACAAAAACCACATCTAAAGTCCGTGGCGCATTATTAAATTACATTTTATATATTAAGTAAATAACAAACCATATCATTAAAAAACCTTTTGAGTCCATTATCAGAAATAAGCATGTACTGTAATTGAAAGGACATTCAGATTGCTGAAAATGCACTTCAGATATTTAGTTAAGTCAGGTGGAACATTACAATGCAGCCTTCAGAAGGTCACCGCATTCTTTGTGACTTGTTGTGTGTTGCATAACATTGCCACCTGTGACGGATGTCTGTTGGAAATAAATAAGGAGACATTAGAGGACTTTAGACGGTGTGCTACTGAACTGCATGTGCCGATGCCAACAAAGGAGTGTGTGTCTGCAGGAGCACGGGCAAGGAGGGATCAGCAGGCAGAAGAGCTGAAGGGTTTTACTGAGCTTCAAATTCTCAAAACCCTTAAAACAAAAATAAAACTCTTAAACTCAATAAAACCCTTAAAACAGAAAACATTCTGTTTTTGTTATATGCTGTAAAGGGAGCCTATTGTTGAAAGCGACAATATTTTTACTACCCCTTGAGATTCTGGGCCTCTTGAGAGATTAGAGAGGTTTTTTTTTTATCTTAAATTGGGTACATGTTACAAGCTCAATAAATACATACTTGGAATTAGGCCAAACACTTGTTTATCCACATTTTTTCCAGGTGCCTAGGCGTTACTGTTACAAAGATACAGGCATCTGAAAATGGCTGACCAAGCATTTTTGCGAACAAAAGCAAAATCTCATTGAATTTCAAACCAGTGTAACTCCTATACTGTATGAGCTAAGCCTGAGAGATTTTGGATTTTTCATATTGGCCCAGGGGCAAACAAAATACCACAAAATGGTCCAGTTCTGAGATGGTCAAACATGATTGACACCTAATATTAGTTGAGTTGAGCCAGAATTTGTGGGGACTTTCCACAGACTTTCATTTAACTGTAATTTAAGAAAGATGAAAATGGATAAAATTGTATTGTTGTCATTGTGGGGACTTCCTTAACTGATTTGGCTGGGTTTCTCAACCAGCTCAACGAACGGAGCTGGTTCTGTTGGGCCACGGAACTGTGGCAGGGAAACGCGATTTGTTCTGTAATAGGTCACTGCATTTGACACAAAACCGTTTGGCAGCTGTTTGAAATTCACAAAATATACCGATGAGTTGGCTAAATTTATAGAGAGAGCCAATCCTCCTACCACCTGGTCTCCCGTGGTTGGTGAACTTTATGGAGAGGGATCCCCGGGCCATGAACATTATACATGATAAAAAGATGGGCTTTGTGGTTGGAAAGGCTGAGAAATGCTGATATAGATGGTAGTCAGAGTGGTCCAAGCATGCGCACACTCCTGTCTCTACGTTCAGTTATAGGTGTGAGCTCTGTTCACATGTCATTTCACCACATGCCCAGCATGGGGGATCATGTGTAGCTAAGTAGGTTAGGCCACTGTACCCCTGATCAGAAGGTTGCTGGTTTGAATCCCATCCTTGGCAGAATAATGACATGTCTGTTGGCCCTTAACCCCCCTGTAATACTCCAGGGGTGCGTGTCATATATATAGCCTGACACTGCATTCAGACCCCTGGCTTCAATCCTCACGTACGTGTGTGTGTGTTTTAAAGAGAGCAATAATGGGATCCGTGAAAAGAAGCATTCCAATGTACCTGTGCAAATGCCAGATAAAGCATCTTATCCTGTTATAGACCACAGAAAAGACGGAAACATAGTGGTGCCTTTATAAATATTTTTACACATTCCCTACATTATTAACAGGTGAGCTAAACTTAAAATACTTAAAGCTCGTCCAAACTCTTCAACACACAACCCATAATATGCATTAGTTAGTACGGTCAGTGACCCAGATGCCGTTGTGTTTCCCGCAGAGGCACTCGTACCAGCACACACAGTACGAGCTGCTGCCCTTCCGCTCCCTGGCTGCAGTCCCCCACCAGCCCAGCTTCCGCTCGCACTGGCGGCTGCTGACTGACCAGAACCGGGCGGCCGGCACCACAGTGCAGATCGTCATCGACAAGCGTGAGCAGCAGAGCTGGGGTGAGGGCCCCTGAGGCTGTGACACATGGCCAAGGACGCCATTTCCACCAACGCTGTGCCGGTGCTGGGCTTTTTCCCAATCCAGAACTGGTTCTGCCCATTTCCACCGCAAAAAGATTGGCCCTTGGCCAGATAAAACGACTCCAGCACAGCACCACAGAAATGCTGGTCTCATAACTTGGAACCGTAACATCAGCAGAAGCAGGACTGGCAATCGAGTCCACAACAAAAAAATTATTGTACTAATTGCCACATTAACCCTCTGGAGTTGGCAGTCCCATCTACAGGAACAAAAAGAAATCCCAACAAACTGTTTAACAACAGTAACAATAGAAGTATTTGTCAAAGCATCGTATGAAGGATTCTTGTGGCTAATGCTAATTAGGTTACATCTCCATCAAATCAATGGTTAAAAAAACCCAAAAATGTCACATACTGTCATCTTGAGTGCATTTTCCGTGAATTATTAAGGCTGCTTGATGTCATTTTTGAAAGCAAACCTGCATACACAACTTTAAAATGAATAATACAGATAAAAGCGAAACATTTTCTTACAGTCCGCCATGACAGTTTATATCTTTTTTTTTATTGTGAAGTTACATACAATATACAAACAATTTGTCCTCATATAAGAGAAACAGCATTCCATAGAGAGCAAGGCACGATAATGAAGAAGAAGATGACAGTTCACAGTACTTTACTCTGACTTCTGCTTATGTAACGTTTCCATTCTGATCATTTTTGAAATCAGTGGAAACACTGGCAGGTTCTCAAAATGCACCAAGAGAGAACCAGCCCAGCACTGGTTGGTGGAACCAGCCCCACGTGGGTGGAAACAAGGCAGTAGTGTCCCGCTAAGCTAAGGGTTCCCATCCATTTAATGTCTGTTGGCCAGTTTATGGCTGGGGGGGCGCTGGCGGCGGATCGAGATGGTTTCACAGCCCGGTGGAATGCTGGCCACAGACCTGGTACTGGGTTTGGGAGCCCCTATGCTAGACAGTATGCCGATTAACGTAGTTTGTGAACCTGGACTGCTGTGTTCAAGCGATTCAAAGTTTTGATCCTTAGGGAGTCTCAGTGTTGGGTTGCCACTTTTAGACGAAAAATTGCTAAGTCGATTTAGGAAAATAATTTTTCAGGGGAGCTAAGACAAAAATAATTGGATGGCTGAAGCTACCCTATATAGGTTGTAAAATCGCCTATAGCTATGTCATTTTATGAAATTGCTCCACCAGACCTCTGGCAACAAAAACAGGCGAAACAGACTAAGTTATAAATCACTGCTTTGTGTCTTGAGACCCTTCAAATGGAAATTAGTCGACAAACATGAGCAATTCTGCCAGGTAAGAGTATGCCAGGATTCTCCCATTCGCCATTTCTGTGAAGTCACAAGGAATCAATGTATGGCGTGAAAAAAGCAGCCTAAGAAAGTAAGCCTCTTGTTCTCAGCTGTGTTATAAGACCTCACACCCCTGGTGTGTATTCTGCGAAATATGTTCCCACCTCTGAATGGCTGTAGTGGGGATGTTCAGATGGATAGGGAGCATAGCATAATGTCACATAGCTTTGTGTAGCATCTCTACAATCTTGTGCCAAAGATTTTAAAATGTGGGGTCATATAAATCTGGCGCTACCATCGTTATTAGTGGGATTACCAGCATGATCGAGTTCTTTCTGTGCCACGTCTCTCCTCGCCCAGTATGTGTCTCCAACGGTCAGACCTACTCCCACGGCGAGTCCTGGCACCCTGTCCTCCGCTCCTTCGGCGTCATGGAGTGCGTCCTCTGCACGTGCAACGTCACCAGGCAGGAATGCAAGAAGATCCACTGCCCTGAGCAATACCCCTGCAAATACCCCCAGAAGGTCGAGGGCAGGTGCTGCAAGGTTTGTCAAGGTACAATCTGGCTATTAACATGTGTGGGGTGTGAAAGATGAGATAAAGTAGGTCGACATGAACTAGCAACACATGATACTAATGCAAAACTATTCTGCAGGAAAATGTATATACAGGTACAGTGAGTAGGGGAACCAAATCCAGAGCAAAGATCCATAGAAAATGGCTGAATGACACATGGGCCCCAGGAGCAAATGCTACAGAGTGTTGCTGCCCCCATGACATGACAATCTACCTCAGGGTAGCCAGTGATACCTCAGCACCACACTAGTCCAAATGGAATCGAACAGTGTGAGTTTTTTCCCCCAGTGGCTGGAGTGCCAGTCCTGCTACCAACCCCTAAATTTTCCCTGCAAGTTAGAGGACTTATTTGCTGGGCTGGATGTCGGTTGACATTATACCCAGAACAAAGAAATTGCAGGTTAAAGGCCTTGATCAAGGGCCTAGTGGAGTAGAGTCACTTCTGGCACTGACGGGATTCGAACCAGCAACATTCCAAGTCCTAGCACAGATCCCTAGTGTCAGAGCCACCACTCCACACACAAACCAAAACAAGGCAAACCAAAACACAGAGTCAGATACACAAAGCTTAGACCCACACAGGAGGTCTTCTGGAGGACTGCAACTATCAGTGTGAATAATAATCCCTTAATGATGAGGTTACGAATGCTTGGGTTATTCCTTAGAGTCCGAATGACCGTTGGTGGGTTGGGGGTCAATCAAATCAAACAAAGGCAACAAATGTTGAAAACACTGTAAACGCTATAGAAGCTAATTACAAACTGCAGAACATTGGAGAACAACAAAAAGAGACATGAATTTCTGCACGATATTTATGTAGACGAGATCCTACAACCTGCTCTCTATGGCTTCTTGAAGACAACAGTCCCTTACCTAGCTAAGCCCCCTTAAAGGGACAGGCGTTTTAATAATAACCAGCATTAGTAAGTATGGTAAAAAGGTATGAGCGCCCCCCAGGCTTCTGGGAAAGCACATTACACCACCAAGCTCGGGAGTATCTTCCCCTGTGGTCTTAGCTGGACAGGCAGGAGATGCAAGCAACTAAAACACACCAAAGACAACAGAGTTACTTTACACATCACTTTGTTCTGCTATTATTCTGAGGGGGAACCTAAAAGAATGTAATCCAAATTTTTTTATGGATATTGTTCATAAGTGCTTGGACATCTGAGGCCAATTATTCAGTATTTGTTCTGTTAATCTTATGAATATTATGGCATAGGGTTCATTAATAAGAATGTTCTTTTGTTATCAGATCCATTACAATGTCATGAATATCTCTGTTGACAATTTAAGGTTTTCTTCTCTTTTTGCAGCTTTTTAGAAAGGTTTAAAAATACTAGAAGGAAAATACAACAAAATGTAAATAGTTTTTTTTAAAGCCATTATTAAGACATTTGTGTATGTAAATTAAAGAAGTGATTCATGGGGCAGCTTGTACTTAATTTGGCGTGAGAGTGTCACCCCCGAAGATGCCCACGGACTTCCCATACTGAAGGTCTTTCTGAAGCTGGCTCGCATGAAGTCTGGAGCAGCGCCGAGCGACAGCATCCAAGCCGCTCAGGCTTACGGCCTGGTTTCATTTCACAAACGGCCAGCGAGGCCACGCGCGGCTAGAGTCCGTGGTAGGAGCTGGGGATAGAGACGACCGCAGCAAAGCCAGAAAACGACGGAGAAACCACAGATATCTCATGCATTCTTAATGTTCCTGGATGAATTGTGGGTGGCACCACGGGGCCTCGTCATGGTGCGGAATCACAAAGCGAAACAAAACCTAGCAGACAGCTTCGAAAGTTGGATAACGAGCTGCTAAATGGCTTTCCAACTGGAAAGCGGTTCATATGCACTGTAGAGCCAGATGATTTGTCATATAATAAACATAATCATAACCGCATTTAGTCTAACATTCTGGAAATTAGCTAAAGCCATTAAATAAACTACAGCGATGTGATCTTACTGTTCTTCATAAATGATTCTGAAAGATTCCTCAGCTATAAGTTGTTTAGATAGAACTGACTCTGGTGTTTCCTAGGATGGTTGTTAGTTGACATATTGACTGACTAAAATCTGAACCCTTTTTTTGAGGAATGTGAATTTCCAGGCAGTACTATTATACTGGGCCGAGATGTTGTTTTGATGTGTTTCATGAGGCTTGTGTTTGCCTGTGTGTGAGATGGTCCTTTGTCTCACCAGCAGAGGGGCTGGCTCTGAAGAACGAGGACAGCAGGGAGTATTTCTGTGGGGAGGAAACATGGCCAGTGTATGAGGCCCTGGAATCTGCGGAAGAGGACGTCAGGACCATTGCCCTGGAGACAGAGCCATCAGAAGAAGTTGAGCTGCACATATGGACCATTGTTAAAGGTATTCTCAAGTTCCTCAGTGCCGGCTTAGCCAGAGAGGGCTACTGTGATTGGCGACATGCAATTTTTACACACACAAACACACACGCAGGTTTGTAATTATACCTTTGTGGAGACTCTCTGTTCATTTCTATGGGGAAAACTCTAATCATAACATGAAGACCTTAACCCCTACCCAGCCCTAACCTTAACTGTAAGTAACCAAACACAATACAAGTCCTAGATTTTTATAAAACTGAGCTTCCACTTGTGGGGACCGAAAACATCAAAATCAAGTCAGGTCAGGTTGGGGAGCATGCCCTGGTACAGCTCATTGCCACACCCACCACATGACAAAATACCTCAGGATCCCGGTTGGCGACCCCTCAGGCCGACATGCGGTCCAGTCCCACCCTCCGGAAATGGTCGCTTATCTGCCGCAGCCAGGTGTTACGTGGGCGTCTGCTTGGCCTGGTCCAGTTGCTCAGGTCCTCAGCAATGAGGATCCTGCGAGCCGGATCACCCTCAGGGAATCATGCCACATGGCTGTAGTGCCGTAACTGATGCTTCCTCGCAATGCCGGTAATGTGCCTCATTTGGGACTCCTTGAGCTACCGCTCATTTGACACACTTCCAGTCCAGAAGAGCTACAACTCTTTGTGATATGGGAGACTGATAATGTGGCACAGAAATAAGTTTTCAGGATGTACCCCAGCCTTATGCTACCTGGGATAGGCTCCAGGCTTCCTGTGACTCTGTTGGAGGTCGGAAGGGAGATTCATTAATTAATTCGTTAATTGTTCATGTGGTCATTTTGTTAAATTGTCGGCACTCATTTTCACTCTATACACACCTTGCAAGCATAATAACAATATTATTCCAGAAAGTAAATGATTGTTTAACAATTTTGTTTGATTTCAAAGGATATCAGTCGTAAATGAAGCTGAAACATTGTAAAGGGAGGGGAATATGGCAGTGGGGAGAGAAGGATGGAACAAATTAAAGAAACTAAAGTTTTTTCTAAGCAGACTTAATTCCCTTGTTAAAGAGTCATGAACACGTTGTGTTATCTAACTAAATGGTACGTCACTCAAGTGGTCTGTCTGTGGCTTGACATGTGTTACGGTGTCGGTAAACTGATCCACTCCATCCTGCTTTCTGGAAGAACAAACTAACATTTTAAAAAGCAGTGCCTGGTACTGTAATAATCCGGCTGCAAATTCGGGACAGTCACACACAGGAAATGAATCAGAAAATATGGACTATAAAAGTGCTCATATGACGAGCTTAGTATCACAACACCATGATCATCACGCTAAAGATGTTGCAGATGATATCTTGTAGTAGTATTCTGTGTAATTCAAGATAATATAATGTAATACAGCACATTAGAAACTGATGTTACGGCAGGGGTTAAAAAGACATCTTGGAGAGGTAGGGGATTTGGAGCATGGCGTCTGCCTGTCTGTTTGGAAGCGAGAGTGAGTCGCTTAGGGGAAAAGAAACCCTTTTTTTGTTAGTGAGTGATTCTTTTGTTTTAATAAATGCTTGATGACTTTGAAGGTGGTTTCACTCTCAGCGTAAACACAGTAAGCAATGACACAGTTTTAGATACTGTTACCCTGGAAATTCTTCTGTCGCAACTAGATAACATATGACAGCTACAAAAATACAGTATACTGACACCGTAAGTAATAAAATGACCCAGTTAGCTAAATGTAGCCGCATAACAACCAAACATAACATATTACTGATGAATTGCTGATGGGTAACCATTTTTACATTAGCTAGCTGTGGAAAAACAACAAAAGCAATAAAAGCAATGGGGAAGCAATAAAAAAGGCGAACAGGATGTTAGGTTACATCTCTAGGTGTGTGGAGTTTAAGTCAAGGGAGGTGA